>CACKRE030000564.1:0-18874 GCA_902602495.3 Ectocarpus sp. CCAP 1310/34 | reverse complement strand
ATTTATTTTAATGCCGTACCAATAGGCATTAACCTTAGGTAAGCTTGTGCTTACTTTGGACTGTACCCTCCTCATCCTCTGGGGGAGGTAGAGAGGGGGGGGGGGCGCATGGCCTCTATTTTCCAGGGGGGGGTCGGATACGGGTTGGGGGTCGGTTCCATGTGTACTGCATCCTCGAATCGTCCCCTCACTATAGCTACTGTGGATTTTCAGTACACAGCTATCCTTACTCAACGCGTCTATGTGTCCGGCAATCTCCAAAAATCAACCTGTGAGGTTTCAGTATGCAGCTTTCTTCACTCAATGCGTCCATGTGTCCGGCAGTCGCAGGCGTCACTCAACCCGTTAGGTCTCAATATGCAGCCATCCTTACTCAAAGCGTCTATGTGTCCGGCACTATCCAACATACTCTACTTGTGAGGTTTCAGTATGTAGCTAACCCCACTCAACGCGTCTATGTGTCTGGCAAACTCAAAAACCAATCCATCTGTGATTTCAGTATGCAGCTATCCCCACTCAACACATTTATGTGTCCGGCAATCTCCAATACAAATCACCTGTGAGGTTTCAGTATGTAGCTATCCCCACTTGGCGCGTTTATGTGTTTGGCAAACTCCAAAACCAATGCATGTTTGAGGTTGGGGGAGGGTTAAGCCCCAACGAAAGGGCGAAAGGTCGCAACTAACACGTTTGCCCAGTCTACACCAGGTCTACAAAAAAGACCGTAAATATGAACTCGCGCAAAGTCCACCGGTCATTGTATGTCGTCTTATCCAGGCGCAAAACAGAGTACTGCTTTGTGTTTACCAGGGCTTTGCACGGAGTAGAACCGCTCCGCAGAGCGTTTTTTTTTTTAGTTCCACGGAGCGGAGCGGAGTGGTTTTTTTCATTTGAAAATATCGTGGAGCGGAGCGGTTTTTTTATTCATGTCACGGACCGGAGCGGAGCGGTTTATCCGCAGTGCGTTTTTTTTCACGGAGCGGTTTCGTTTACTCTGTAGCATCAACCGCGCGAAACCGTGGCGTTGAGCACGGTTTTCCGCCAGAAAAAAACGTGGAAACCGCACGGATATCCGTACAAAATCGACGGAGTACCTGCAATGTCGTGAAAAACGTTGGGTTCGGTACCCCGAAGACCGATTTTTCCGCACGGTGTGCTGTGGTTGGAGGCCGCCAGTGACACCGTATGTATACGTCCTCGCCGCTAAGCAGCCCAAAAAGCCCATAAAGCAAAAAGCAACAAGTCAGCTGTCAATTAATCAATTATTCAGAAAGGAACCGTTCCCGACATCCCGTTCCGCGCATCGATACCTCCTCGACTCATACGTTCCTGCAACACGTACAACAGCAGATCATTCCTCATTCGCCTGTTGTGGAAACTTGCCAGTGCTAGCACTCCGGTAACACGAGGCTTCTTGTAACATCCAAATACATACGCCCCTATTTCACACAGTCAGATTCAACATCGACATCCACTTGCTCTCCCGCACGAGCGGCTTGGACAGATGCAGCTTTAGCCTTCCCAACAGACTGCGCTATAAGCAGCTCCCCTAACTCCATGTACAACTTCATGATCTCGGGAATAAAATGGGGGGTAGACCTGAGGAACATCACCATCTCGACACGGTCGGGCAGCATCGACTGCCGAAGACTATTGTACACGAATCCCAGCCCCGAAAACTCCCTCTCTGACTGGCAACTAGTGCTGTCAATGCAAAGGTACACGCGAGCATGCATGGACAAGATGGGGAATTGCGCAGCAGAAACAACGTTTCCGTGGGGGTCAAGACGCGGGCTGCGGGCGTCCCGCCAGAAACCGAGGACGACATAACCTTCAGAGGGTACGGCGGCAGGTAGCTTGCTGTATTCATCGACCTCCTTCTCCAGGCGATCCGTTAAAGACGGCTGGTCTCTACGCGCAGTCGTCCGCGCAGCTGCTGCCTCCTGGATCTTCCGCGCCTGACGCCGTTCGTACGCGCTTGCGGCCACCTTCGCTCGTTTTTCGGGCAGCGGGGTGACAGCAGGTGGGGCTAGCACATCGGCGACGCCATGTTCCTCGACTGTGTCGATCAAGTGGATCGACACAGCCGACAGCGCCGCGAGAGCTTTTTCCTTGCCCTCTTCTCCCCCACACGCGCGGGGGCCGAAGTCCTTGGTTCGCGGGTCAAATAACAGGGCTAGAAACTCGATGTCTTCAACCGGGGTGCCGATGTTGCGCTTCTTGAACTACTCGACGATGACTTTCACGGCCGTGTAGGCGACGTCGGAGAGGTTACTGAGCTGTACCATGGTGCCGGGAGTAGAGTCGTTCCGCTGGGCCTTCCGGCTGACCCAGTAGATAGTCTTGATGGCATCCTCGCGGAGCATTTCGCCGACGTCGTGGGCAAGGTAGATGGCGCGGCTGAGCAGTCCTTCAGCACCGCCTTGGATTTTGTGGGTGACGATCTTCAGCGGCTCCAGTACGCTGCAGAGCTCCTTCGTCGCCACCCACTCGGGAACGTGAGAGACCCCGGTGAGCCAATGCTTGGCGGTCTTCGAGGAATTCGCCGATGGGTTCCTCGAGGACGCACAGTCTCTCCAGGAACCGCTCCGTGGACAGCCAACTGCTCAAGTGTAGATATGTCGGTGAAAAGACAACGACAAGGGTTTGCCAGCGGGCGGGGGAGCGTGTAGATACGGAAAGTAGGAGACGTATCCAGAAGTCATTATATTTGAAGTATCTTTCAGCCCTGGCACCACGCTTTCCAGCAATCAACGCGCAACCAACTTCGTGGTGTGTGACACAGCACCGACAACTTAACTACGAGGTAAAAGGGTGAAACAATACTTGTTGTTTAGCTGCAATACAGTAGTCGATTTCAACGTACAACTTTCACTCGAAGGCTCACACGATCTACGTCAGCAGCAGTGATATCGAGAGGGAGACTGAATGTAGTATTTCGCAAAACCACGTTCGTCTACATATTTACCTCGAACGGATAAAAAATAAAAAATGTATCGCACCTGGCGTCGTTGCGCCTGCAGATGTTGAGTGCTTTCGGGATCCCTTCGGTGGCGGCGCTGGAGCCGGCTGGTGGCTCCCCTTCAGCTGCTTCTTCGATGGCGCTGGCGTCGATACGAACTTGCTCCATCTCCTCCCGCTGCTTGGCGTTCCTGGTCTCCTGCAGGAGGCGAAAGGCGTCACTGTTGGTGCAAGAATGGCTGAACATCCCTGCGCAGGCTGCGCACCTTGCCACAAGCGCCCTCCCCTTTTTGTTCTTCTGTGTGGTGGCGCTGCCGTTGACGCCGATCCCCCACATCACCGAGCTGTGGATCCGGTGGCCCAGGCACAGGTCCGTCGGGATGCCCAAGGCCTTGCAGGCGTTAACCACGTTAAGCCCCTGGTCGACCGTGGCCGCAACGTACACGTCCAACGGGTCCACCGCTGGAACGATCGACTCGAAAACATCAGTCGTCAACTGCGTTATGGGAGGATGGGAAGTGATAGGAGGATGGCAATGGTTGATTGTGACGACGCCATGTATATCCAGCCGTTTACATCATCACAGCCTATTCTCTAGAATGCATACTGCTGAATAAATGTGTTTCGCATTAATCGTCATTTTGTATACAAGAACTCATCGTACAGGGTGGGCGCTTGGGGGAAATGGGCAAACCAGACATCATCAACCGTACCTGTTCGATCCACGTCTTGATGGTCGTTTTGTGTACTGGCCTCGGAACACCTTGGTCGCAAGGTTGAGGTGCCTCGGCAACATGTCGTTGGACCTGTGTAGCGAAAAACATTAATGAAAAATAACTGAGATATACTGGTGTGTCGAAGCTTCTGGCGCAGGTTCCCCAACGCATGCACAGAAAAACAGTATATTTGTGCACATGTATACACACATGCATGATAGAACACATGTAGTTTATACGAAAAATACACTGAAAAGTGTAGTACACGTATCACCACGAAAAATGGGGGGACTGTCGCCATCACACATAGGACGAAACACACAAAAAAAACAAGCTCTTTCGAACACGCGAAGAAGTACCATCCCGCGAGATGTTGAAAGAAAGTAAAAAGGAAATGCTAAAAAACATTTATCACAAAAATACAAATAAAGCACGAAAAAAACCATGAGGGGTGTGCGGTTGTTCACTTACATCAAGCTCTCAACAACATACATACACAAGTATCGACTCACAGAATCACCGACACCGAGGCTGTGCAGAACTCGTCGGTGCCAATCGATGTCCAGCTATAGACAGCAGAACGGCCCGTGATAGCCGATCTTCTGCAGTTCCTCGTAGGCTCCCTTGAGCTGGGCGACAAGGTAAGCCTTCGCCGTCTGGTACATTTCCAACAAGATCTTTTTCAACACTTGGTGTGATGTGTCCGTAGCGGCGTACTCCGGCACAAACTCCGCCAGCATCAGTAGGTGCCACGGGTCTGTGCGGGCAGTCTATGACCGTCCACTCTGCACACAACATATCACCGAAAGGCGGTCCAGGCGCTCCTTCAGCTGAGGGGTGATGGGGGTCTTCTTTTGCCCGGGAAAGAAGGCTGAAAGTGCAGGAGCAAACCAAAGAGGGCGGGGGGGAGAGAGAGCGAGGAGAAAAGCGATGGGGCTTATCATTATTTACGATACAGTGGGGGCCCCGGTTTAGCGACCCCTAGTGTCACGACGAAATATGGTCGCTATTCAGGGCATGTCGGTAAACCGGGACCCTTAATAGCATCTAGTGGTCGCTTAACCGGGAAATAGGGCCATCTCGTGGGACTAAAGAGGCCTTGTTGCAGAAATATTATTGATCGGGTTATGTATGCGTCGTATTGCAGCAGTCACATGAAGGTAGAGGAAAGAAGAAGCATCTTAGGGTGGACAACCGGGGAGTAGTCTAGTCAACCAGCATGCTTTTTGTACCCTCCGAAGTTTGCAGGTGTCTCAACAAGTGTACAGAGGGTGCCCTTTGTCTTTTATGTATGCGCATGCAGAACAATCTGTCCGTACATGTGCATAGATCAACACACAAAACACACACATAGAAGTCCGATCTGCGAAATTTGAAAAAAAAAGGCGATAGAGGGGAAATCGTTATGGCAACGTCCCCCAAAACAAAATAGTAAAACACCCCTGCATGGCACGGAGAGAGTTCGTGAACGCCCAAGTGGCAAAGAACCTCGCGCTGCTAGTGACTTCATTCTGCTTCTGAATCGTGTTACCGATCATGTTTAACTCAACATGTCTCTGATGTCCAACTGTCGCGCTGGCTTCGCGGAGTGTGCTCCGATGAACAGCATCTTTGCCTTGCCAAGATGGTACGCTGCCTCGCTTAGTCCACGACTCCTCACACTCTTGAAACGATCCACAATCCTACGATAACTCCGAGTAGGGCGGCGGCGCCATCACTTCCCCACCCCCCACACCGCCAACTTCTCCAGCCCCATCTATCTCTATTTCTCTTTTTCGTTTAGTGGATTCGAGACGGGTGGGCAAGTCTGCATGTTCTTAGATGCACACCCGTGGCAGTGGCGGTGCATCTCGATGCCATCGAAAACCTCCACCTCCCCACACATCAGGTGCAGGCGTGCACCGCAGCCACCATGGCAAGCATGCCCCTGGGGTGCCCGCAGTTCCACATCCGGCTGTTTGCGCAACTCTCCATCGGCGCACGGCATGTTGCGTGTGTGTACGTGTCCCGCGGTCTTGTGTCTTTGTGTGTGGAAGAACGCGGGGTCTGCGCAAAATTTGAACCGGTGGTCGCTATTGCCCGCTGAAAACAGCCCAATAAGTCGCTATTGCGGGTTCGACGTTATAGCGACCATGTGGTCGCTAAACCGGGGTGCAGCGGTGTCACGAGATTTTGGGGTCGCTCAACCGGGCCCCCCACTGTAGTTGAATTTAAATTTTCAAACATGTAAAAGTACAATCGCTTCTTTTTTTTTTGGTACTTTTTGAACTGGAATGCACGCGAGCGGAAAAGAGACAACAAATACCAGCTGGGGAAGACATAGAAACTGTGTGCCCTCTAAACCAACGCAGTGTGGTTCATGTGTGAGGCGTATGGGTACCTTTGCGCACGTACAGCAGTACTAGTCTGTGCTCGAAAAAAAAGAAAGCATCGAAGAAAAAAAATCGAGGGGGCTCGCACTGTGCTGATGTTGTACATGCGCACACATGCGCAACTCACATTGGCCACGAGCAGCAGCAGCCGTAGCGTATACTTTGCCTTTCGCCTGCTTCGCTTTCGTCGATTTGTTGCTCGCTGCCATCGCCAAGTCGCACTGTGGAACGTGCTTCTTCTGCAGATGGTCAAGCAGTGGACGCGTGCCGTTCCGGGTCACGTGCTTGTACAATCGGCCGCATTCCTTGCCGTCTTCACCGGCAACGATGCATCGCGTGTTCTTCCCGCTGTCCAACGGCTTGTCGAGCTTCTGGTAACGACCAAACTCCAGACAATTTCCCAGGGTGTACCATGGTCTCTGCTACGTTGATGACGGTGCGCTTGACGCTACGCACCATGTTCAAGAGGGGCTCCCCAGGTTGCGCTGCTGCTGCTGCAGCAGCGGCAGCAGAACCACCAGCACCAGAACCAGAACCACCAGCACCAGCACCGCCAGGAGAGCGGTCGCCAGAAGGGCGGTCGCCAGGGTCGGGTGTCGACTCCATCAGAGATGGGCAGACGTGCACACGGACTGATGTTTACGGAGTGTGTTTGGATGTGGCGCGGACTGCTGTTGTGTGTGTTGGCACGGTTATTATGTTTGTGTGGCTGCTGTGAAATAAATAAAAAATGCCGTGACTCCGTGGGAAAACCGTGACTGTATTGCGGTTTTATCCGTGCTTGTGTGACGGAGTAGCTCAAACCGCTCCGTGAAGAAACCGCTTGTACAGATTTTTGGAAAATCACACGGAGCGGAGCGGTTTATCCAAGGGCCAAATTCCCACGGAGCGGAGCGGTTTTTCTCAATTAAAAATCTCGAGGAGCGGTTCAAACCGCTCCGCCCCATGAAAAAAAACGCTCTGTGCAAAGCCCTGGTGTTTACCTCACGGAATCGCTGCGGGAAGGAATGCTCGGGGGGCGACGTCGAGCACCCCGTGCTGTCAAAGAACTCCAGCCCGGAGCTAGGCGGATTCCCTAAGCTCACCATGCCTTTCTCGCCCATGACCTGCATGCGCAAGAACGATTCGCCGATGTGTTTGGCAGCAACACCGACACGGGACACGCCGATTGGTGGAAGCTCAAGGAAGGGAGGAACTCATCAGGAGCGCAACAGGTAAGATCGATGAGTGTCATGGGGTTTCAAAGGCGTTGAGTGCATCTACACATCGACAAAACGCTTGACCTCCTTTCCTTACGAGTCTAGCCCACTATTCTCATGAAAATGGTACGTCGGGCCGAGGCAAGTGTTAATTGTAGAGGCTTGTGAGGGGCAGGGAACCTGTTCATGCTTGGCACGAATCATCTTCATCCGCGATTTCCGGACGGGTTTCGACATGATCACCGCACCGATCGCAGTACTCCCTCCCGGGGACTGGCGTTACACAGCAACACCGACACGCGACCAAGCATTTCCCGCAAGGCGTGCCAGCATTGCCTCCCTGCACTACCGCCGCGGCCACGTCTAGCCTGCCTGTAGCCTTGTGGGACCAGCACGCCACCGGACGGGCGGGATTTTCAGTCGGCGAAAGGAAAAGAACAGAATACTATCCAGCGATTTTCCTCTTTCGGACCTCGATTCGGTTGTCGTAGCCATACGCGCTGCACCGGGTCATCTCCAGGGTGAACACGGCGCCCGAGGGGAACGTGAAGAGGCAGTGCGCTGAGTCCTTCACGCCGGCCTCCTCCAGCTGCGGCAGGAAGGACCGGGCGGTGGCGTAAACCTGCCGCAAACGTCACAGAGGAGAGAGAGAAGAGCCAGTTGTAACTGCCCGTGCTTTTCGACCGCACCAGATGGCTGGCCGGTGAAGAAAACATCAATATTAGCGGGGTGATGAACGGCGCGCAAACGACGCTATGTGTATATTATACCATTTGGTTCGCAGGGGGGGGGCCACGATCGGGAGCCGCGGAGGACACTGAATGTGAGGGTCCCAAGGCACGCAGCCGGTCGGGACGTGTTGCAACGGGAGGTGTTTGTGCTGCGGTGCAGAAAAATGTGCTGGTGAAGCGCCAGGCTGTCGAGTACATGCAGTCCTCTTCACAGAAAGACTTTTACAACCGGAGTCTTGCGGTGGAACGGGGTTTCCTTCTGGAATACCTGGTAGTGGACAAAGATTTACATAGGAAGCGTAGTTGGGGGGGGGAGGTAGGTGCGGAGGTGAGAGTTTTGCTACACAGAGGGCGGGGCGCCAAAATTGCACAACGAACACGTTTCCCTTCTGGGCCATCGATTTTGGCACAGCTAGCGTCCGCTATTTCAGGTACAAATAGCCGGCAATGTGGTAAATGCATCGCACCTCGTTCGGCTCTCCAAGTCCAAGGCTGAAGCACACGAAGTCGCAATCGTGCGGCGCGAGGTCGTGGAAGATGTCGCCTCCCTTCGACGAGGCATAACCAATTGACAGTCGATCCATCGGCACGTTGTGCAAGCATCGACAGCAGTAGCGCCGGCGGATAGGGTAGATATTAGCACCGGCGGTTAGACGTACAGGTAGAGAGTACCAACGGTGGTGGCGGGGGCGGGAGTCAGAAGATTGACGACCCGGAGTTACCGTTCGGGTTGATCGTCGCGGAAACGAAGACGACGACGACGACAACGACGACGACGACGATAGCGATAAGGCCATAAAACAATGCCTTGTGTAGCTCTTTGCGACCGCAAAGGGTACGACGTCGCCGGTTCCTCACGCCCCACACCAAAAAGACGCCAATCAATGGATCTGTGCACAGAGTAGGTGACGGCGGCACGCACTTGTAGCAGCAGCGTGGCGGGGGCAACCGCAACCTTCCGAACAAAGCAAATGCCTAGGGATAGCTAGTCTAGCAGAAGGTCGACAGGGGGGGGGGAGGTGTACTCATAGTCGTGCATGCCGTAGTCGTTAGACCATTGACCTCGCATCCCTACAAAGCCGGGACGGAGCACGCCGGGTTCTCACCGGACCAGGCTCTCACATCACCAAGCGCGAAGCGCCGTGAGATATTCGGCGAGTCGCATGAAGGGTGCGCTGCATCCTGCTAAGGGTGTTCGGCATCTTGTGCTTACTTCCTTGCGTACGGATGACAGCTGCGTATGACTTTATTAATTTTCTGGTGCTTTCACTTTTGCTGAGACAGTTGTTAGCACTGCGTAACTGCCTCGAGGGTGCTTGACCATTTAAACACAACGTGGTGCGATCATCCCCCTTGCGCGGAGTGAGGGTTCTCCACCCCGCACAACATGATCTACTCGACCACCATAATGGTTACCGCCAAAAAAAACAACAGGGGGGGGGGAGGGGTTAGAGGCACACCGCACCTGCTTCAAAAACTCTATGGACGGCACCGGGTGGTCCCTGAAGATGGCGTGGACGGACCGCACGGCGCCGACAGCACCCTTTCGAACGGCGGCGGCAAGCTGTTCGTACGTCCGATCTGTTCGCCTGCAGGGACAAGTTTCAGGGGATGCAACAGGCTCATATCTATGAGCGGCGGGGCGGTTGTCTATCATGGAAACAAAAACTTTTGCGATGAACGGAGGTGGGGCGGGGGTCTATCGTGGAAACCAAGCCGTGCAATGAGCAGCGATCGATCACCGATCACAACGCGGCGGAGGAACCGTCCGCTCTCCTCGTGGGCGGTGACAACGTGGTGTGCAAGAGGGAAGGCTTTCTGGTGGTGGATGTCTGGTCTGGTGTTCGTTTCAAGATGCCAGCCGGCGGGGACCTCTCAACCTGTCTGTGCTTGTTGTGTGTGTAAGCGGTGGCGGCACTCCGTCCTCGGTCGGACCTCAAAGCATGGCTCTACTCTCTGCGAGGAGACTAACTTTCGTGACGATGCTCTCGAAGTACAGCAGTCGCCCCCGCTCAAATGGTTTCCCTCAAAAGATGTCCGTAAATCGGGGCAGAAGGTGTCTATGATATTGTACCCACCATTTTCTCATTCTGCGAGGCAAGATGCTCTTGAGAAACGTGGTGTCCTAAATAACGCGGGGACGACAGCTGTATAAACACATGTCCTGTGGGAAGGATGCCTCGAGCGTTGGGCTCGCCCGCATACCCCATGTTCGACACATCGAAAAAAAATTCGCTCGACGTCTCCCGTCGGGTCGGACAAAGGTGGACAAGACACCAAAGGGAGAATATTGTACGTGCCGATTGTTGTATCAAGCGCTCTGGACGTACAGCAGTATCTATCGCTGGAAGTGTCGCTCGGGGCACACACGAATATATCGTTCCCAGAGAGAAGCCAAGCCTCCCCCCCGGTGTTTGCCATCGGGGTTGGGTTTTCGTCGCTTGGCAACGACGTTGTAAAACAAGCCAATTCACTTCGTGAACTCGGCAACCAGGTTACCGTTTTTTTTTTTTTACCTCCGTTTTTTTTTTTGGCGGTAACCATAATGGTGGTCGAGTAGATCATGTTGTGCGGGGTGGAGAACCCTCGCTCCGCGCAAGGGGGATGATCGCACCACGTTGTGTTAAAATGGTCAAGCACCCTCGAGGCAGTTACACAGTGCTTACAACTGTCTCTGGAAGTGAAAGCACCAGAAAATAAATTCAATTCATACGCAGCTGTCATCCGTATGCAAGGAAGTAAGCACAAGATGCCGAAAACCCTTAGCAGGATGCAGCGCACCCTTCATGCGGCTCGCCGAATATCTCACGGCGCTTCGCGCTTGGTGATGTGAGAGCCTGGTCCGGTGAGAACCCGGCGTGCTCCGTCCCGGCTTTGTAGGGATGCGAGGTCAATGGTCTAACGACTACGGCATGCACGACTATGAGTACACCCCCCCCCAGAGAGAAGCCAAGAGATGGTGGTGCAGCCTCTGTGCTCACTTACAAGGCACTACACGGAACACGGAGTGATCAGGGCGCTATGGACTTGCCTACGCCTCTCGAACAACAACGCGCTGCTTCATGAGCCCCCCAAACCCGCCCCCACCACCCTCCTCCCCGCCAGGTTGAAATCAACACCCCACCCAATACCTACCTCTGAAAGGAGCAGTAGAGCGGGACGTCATTATCGCGACAGATTGCGTGGGCTTTTACGATTTCCTCCACCGAACCCGCCACGGGCTTCTCGACAGCCACTGCCTGTGGCGAAGAGTGATTCGAGAAATCGTTTAAGGAAAAAAAATAAGGCGCGCGAGTCAGAAAACAATGAAGTTTTCGCGAAATGGAGAAAACTAGACCAAGTAGCTACTTGGTGAGACCCGTGCACTATCATTAATCTCTATGTAGTGACATTCGCTCGGAGGTGGCCACGAAAGCAAGAAGAAAGAGCCTCGACCCCAAATTGATTTTTCTTATTCGCGGGCCGCAACTGCTGCAATTTATCGTGAATGTACTGTACTGTAGGACGGACACGCAATCACTCTTTCTTTAGTGATGATGTCGGGACGAAGAAAGTGCGTTATATACTGAGAGCGGGTTGATCGCGTCAACAAAACAGATCCCGCCGGAAAATACAACAAATATCCAGACTGCCGGCCATGCGTTCGTTGTCTCCCGGAATTAAATCCCGGTTCTCTACGATACCAGCTACAGGAACTCGGGACTTGACTTTCTCAACTCGGCGTGGCGATGCGTTTTGGCGACGCCTGCGCGTTAACAGCCCTAGACTACTCATGGTAATGCTTTTTTAGAAAATAAACATTACCTCACAGAAATACTTTGTCTGCATACAAAGGGTGAAGTTCGACACCAGCTAGATCTTATGCATGCACGGCAAAGATTCGCCGCCGCGTGACGCGTTGGCTTGCTCGGGCACGTATGTTTTTTGTTTTTGTTTGTTTGTTTTTCTCCCATCATTGGACTCTGTCGTCTGCCCCTCTGGCCCCTATCCTCCACTGCTACCAGCTAGACGAGGCAACCGGGGTCACATAGGAGGGGGGGGCTGGACCCCCTCCTGCGGTTCCTGCCTAAGATATTTTTATCGCGAGAAGGGTACAGCAATCCCTTCCCTCGTGGCTTAGGAAGTCGACCAAGTTTACTGACAACGAGCTTTGCAGCGCATCGCTTCCAACGGAGGCCAGGATTTAATTAGCGAAAAAAAACTTGCTCTGTCGGGACTCGAACCCATGACCTAGCCCTTAGCAGGCTGCGAGGCTACCCACCACACCACCGGGGGACCGTACTGGTTTAATTACGGTAGATCTTACCTTTCCAGCGTTTGCAGCCAGTCGAATGCAGTCCAAGTGGCACGGTGTTGGCCCAGCGATCCAAACGGCGTCGCATGATGGGTCAGTAAGCGCGTCCTCCAGTGACCTGCGGGGGCAACCAAGGTTTGCAGTGTGCAGGCCTGAGCCAAATCCCGAATATACGATGATGTGATACTGTACCTTCTGACCACACGAAATTACACCCACAACATGTTTCTTTGGCGGCCTCCAGTGTTTTCTTTTTCCGAGTGGTTTGTGCCTATTTTTGTGCCTTTGTTTTCCCGCGGCGTCGTATGTGCCGGGTTTTGAGACCACGGGCTNATATTTCGATATACGGCGCCCCGGTGAGATTTTGAATTTGAGCGTTCTAGCGTTCTAGCAACAGCATACAGCATACCCCTACCTGTGAGCAACCCACCAGCAACAGCATACCCCTACAAGCTTTTAGTACCATGAGTAATCGCGCGGTCTCCCGCGGTGTAGCAACCTCAACGGTGGCGCCGCCCCAATCGCAAGCGCGCCGGACCACGGGCTGTGCAAGCGGCAACGTGCGCCACAACACGCGAGGTGCCGCTCGTTCAGCACGACGTGCTGCGCCTTCTGCGCCAGAACAGGAGGAAGAGGAGGAAGAGGAAGAAGAGGAAGGAGAGGAAGAAGAGGAGGAAGCTGCCAACCCTGGCGATAGTAGCGAATATGATGATGATGGCAGCAGCAGCAGCGAAAGTAGCAGTGACAGCGACGTGGAGGTGGTGCCACCTCGTGGCGCTGCCAGGACTGCAGCTCAGCCAGCCGCGGCCGAACCTCCCGCCAAAAAGGCCCGAGCGAGCTCCAGCGCCAAGGCCAAGTCATCAAAGAGTGCCTCCATCTGGGCGGACTTCAAGCTTGACCCAGCGGACAACAACTTTGCGTTTTGCAAGATCTGCCCTCGTGGAGCAAAACATAAGGGACGTTTTGTAGGGCGTGTGGGGGTTGCTGGCGGCAGCACCTCCGCCATGCACAAGCACATGAACGGATCTCACGGCGGGGTGATGGCGTCTCGTCAGGAGGGGTCGGGCGGGACCAAGGGCCAGCAGCGTCTGGACGGCAAGGTTATCGTTGCACCTAACTTCCTTCGCGAGTCCATCTTCTGGATGCTCATGACTTACTCGGTACGTGTTGGATACGCACATTTTTTTTTTTTTCAAAGTATGTGTTATACTCCTTCTCCGTTTGTATGTATTTTGTACTACTGCTGTAGGAGTATATTCATATTTAAAGTGTTCTCACCAACTCATGTTGTCATTTTTGGATCGTATATTTATGTACATCATGTAGGGACGAGTTGAATACTTGCTGCTGTAGAAATTAGACGAAACCTCCGGAACAGTCATTCTCCTTTGAAAAGCTAGTGGTCCACTCAGGCGTTTGATGTTGGAGAGGTTCAACGTCACTGCATATTTATGCTCGCCCCACCGCCTGGACTTCGAAACGCTTCATGATGTTACTCTTTGCAGTCGCTCCGGAGCCTTGAGAACCCCTGGTTTCGGAGGATGATTGCGTCCATATCCCCGAACGTCAAAACGACATCGCGGTGCATGATCTACGAGGAGATGAACAAGATGGAGGTGAGTGACATACCACAGATGCACTAGTGTACATCAGGGTGGAAAACGAAACACGTTCCGAACTGCACCTGGCCTCGCGGCCCTTTCACCTTTCTGCATTATGGGTGTATAGTGTTTGGATAGGGTTAGTCGTTACGATCACTAGGTTTGCGTCGAAAGCGGAGGAGAGAGACGGCGCGGCGCCGATGTCGTGAAAGCATGAAATGCTTTGGCCAATCACACACGCAGTACACAACAGTCCTATTCCACCTCCCCCTCACCGACGTACCGACCGTGTCTTCAGGCTGCCGCGAAGGTGGAGATAGTCAAGGTGGTGGGCGACAAGTTCTTCGGTGGCTCCACGGACATTTGGACGGGTCTCCATAGGAAGATGTTCATCTCCTTCACCATCCACTTTGTGGACGGGGAGACACTGCGCACCATCGACCTCGCTTGCCGGCCGTTCAACGTCACACACAGCGGCGAGAACATAGCGAAGGAGCTCAAGAGCATCCTGACCGACGCGGGTCTTGACCCGAAGAAGTGCACCGGTATCACCATGGACAACGCGTCGAACATGATCAGAGCGGGGAACCAGCTCGACGCCAGTGACGACAGCAACATCCTCAGACTGTCTTGCTTCTGCCACTCCATCCAGCTGTCCATACAGCGCTTCCTGGGTCTCCAGAAGGTGAAGGGCAGCAGCGGCAACGGCAACGGCAGCGGCAGCGGCAACGGCAGCGGCGACGGCGGCAGTGGCAGTGGCAGCGGCAGCAGCAGCGGTGGTGGCGCACCCGCTGGAATCAACGCGGGACCTGCCGCGGGAGGTGGAGGAGCACCACCTGGTACCAACGCAGGAGGTGCCGCGGGTGCAGGCGGCGGCACATCCGCTGGAGGTGGAGGCGGGGGCTCTGGACCGGACGTCTTCAAGTCAGGTGTGAAGGACACGCTTCAGCGGTGCAACGCCATCGTCTCCAAGTTCAACAAGTCTCCGAAGGTCAGCTGTATGCATGATGTGCGGCGCGTTGGGCCGTCCACGCGTGCACCCTGTCACGGGGTTTGAGCTCCTGCTGGTCTAACCCTTCACCTTTCTTTGTAAGCGCTCGCTTGTTCCAGGGTTGCAAAGATGTTGTTGATCATTTAGCGGGCAGCGTAAGAGCCTCCCGGCGATCGCGCGTAGCTCCTAAGTTTGTAGGTTTCATTTTGGTGACACCGCTCGTCGTGTGCCTTCTCGCCCTTATGATACTTGTTGCAGAGCACCCAACTACTCAAGGAAACCGCAGATTGGCTGAAGGTGGAGTACGTCGTCCTCCAGAAGCACGTGGAGACCAGGTGGTGGTCGGAGGTGACTACCATCAGGAGCGTCCTGACGAACAAGAAGGCTCTCCAAGCCCTGGCCATGAAGAACGAGTCGCCGTGCCCGGAGTTGCTCGCTGGTCTCGACTGGGACCTGCTGGAGATACTCCTCCAACTCCTCGAGCCGTTCGCTGCAGTGACAGCGGGGATGGAGGCCGACAAGTACGTCACCGTCGGGTCCGTGCTAGGCATGGTCGCGTTTCTGCAGCACAAGATCGGCAAGCTTACCGCCCACGCCAACCCCGGCATCGCGGCTCCGGCGCGCGACATGAAGACGGACTTCGACAGCAGGTGCTACATCGTGCGGGGTAGAGTTGGATGTTTTGCCGCTGACCAGCTCGCTACCACTTTTTCGGATTGTTACATCTGTTTGCTGCCGTTATGTTGTTGCCCTATGTCGTGATGGACTTTGTTGTTTGTTGCCGGCTGTGTTGTGGTGGTACTTTTGTGCCGATCCATGCCACGTCTCGTGTACAAAAAACATATTCGTTGTCATCATCGTGCGTTTGCCCCCCCCCACCGTACAAATTATGTGTGTCCTCTGTGTTTCAATTCAAACAAGGTTCAAGCTGGACCCGTTCGACCACGAGCCTGGAACGTCAGGATGCACGAAGCTGCATCTAGCCGCCGCTTTCCTTGACCCCAGGGCGAAAGACTTTGCCCGTATCCCTTTCAGCATCCAGCAGAAGGCTGCCAACATCATTGAATGCCTAGGGGAGCAACTCATCGCGGAGAAGCTCCAGACGGAATTCGGGGCCGATGACGCGGCCGATGATAGTGCCAGCAGCGGCGAGGATACTCAAGACGTGGTTGGGGGCAATGACCTTGAAGCGGCTGCCCCCAAACCGAAGAAGAACATCTTCGCCCAAGTTTGGCAGCTCGACGACGGCGAAGAGTACATTGATGTACGTTATTTTGGAGTTTGTGCTGATATTGTGATTCACCTCCCGGATATCCATGGGCTTCACGTTTCACCAACATTTTGGCAACAAATTGGCGTATGTGAAGTTGCTGATGTGAACCTGATCTAACCGCCGGCATCATTCTGAAATTCCCCCGTTTTTTGTCGTTATCGCGCCAGGAGGAGCTATTGGACGAACAGGTAGGGATGGCATGGGGCAACTACGACCACCCACCGGAGCCCTGTACTCCTCGATCCAGGCGGAAGGAGGAGTACGACGCCCAGATGAAATCAGAAGTCCTCCGGTACCGTGGTGTTACGTCCATGAACCCCGACGGGAACCCGTTGACGTGGTGGGACCAGCACAAAGCTACCTTCCCGCTACTGCGTGAACTTTCTCATCGTATCCTGTGCGTGCCGGCGTCGTCGGCGGCATCAGAGCGTCTGTTTTCCAAGGCCGGGCTCACTTTGACCAAGCAGCGTTCGCTCCTCGCCGGAAACAGAGTAGCCCAGCTCGTCACCTTACGTGGAGCTGTTGCGGCGGGTGTCCTCGACAAGTACTAAACCCTACTTGTTTCCTTTGTCACGTCTTTCATTCGCGGCCGACGTGACTTCAGCGACAATGCATGATCCAGTTGCGCTCTGTCATAGCTACTCTGTGAGGGGTGCCCAAGCGGGGAGTAGTGGTCCAAATGTGGTAGTTGGTGCGTTTCTTTTTTTTTTTTGTGTGTGTAACGATCGAGGACGTCGGCGAGCTCTCGCGCACTCTTTCATCGTCGCTTGTGTACCCTGCAGTGTTCCTAGCTGTTGTAGGCCATGGCACCAACAAACTACCGTCGTGCAGACCGCGTGCAAACAACCGCAATGGTAATAACATTAAGATGAGAGAACCGGCAGCTCTGTGGAGGCGCGTGCTGCAACTGCTGCTGGGTCTCCCCCGTACTCTGGAAAGCGATTTCTCTTCTACCGCACTAGACCGCCATTGAATGCGTTCACACATGCGTGACATACACGCATCACGCATTGTTTCGGGGTGGTCCATGGTTCCGGGTACCATGGTATCATTTTTTTCCCGGGTATCATATGATACCCGGGTACCCGGACGGGTACCCGGGTACAACCTCGGGGACCCCAACGGGTACCCGGTTCCAACTTTTCCATCCGGGAGACCACCCTACAACAAAGTGTAACAGCAATGTTGAAGTTGACGACTTGTAAGTGAAGTACAGCACTTGAGCGGGCCTGCACGCTCGTTAGCCGCCGCGGCCAACAACAGCGGGTGTCTATCTGACTCTCGTGTTTCTCTCGCTGTAGTGCTGACACAGACTGAAAGGCCAGGGCGTACGATCGTAGAACACACGGTACACATCTTGGTGGCTTTGGCCACGCTGTACGGACTACGGACAAATGGCTGGCTATGTTATGGAAAAATATCTTCAGTCCAGTCCTCACCAGAAGGCGGGGACATTCGAACTCTCCGCCAGCGCTGTCGCCTTCTCCCTATTGGGATCCACAACAGACACTAATCGCGTGCCTGGGTTGGCGATGATGCCCTCCGCCCTGATCATCCCCATCCTGCCAGCGCCGACAACACTGATACCCTTTCGGGTGTCACCTGGGGTGTACGGTGGCGGAAGACCGGACATGTGCCTGCTGGAGGCATCCTTCGAGATAGCCAGGCATGCTGCACCACGAACCCGTCTGGCGGCAGCCACCAGCAATCCCATGCCTAGCTACTCTATTAATATCCTTCGCTAGACTGGTACAGCAGTAATGCAAGAGTAGCCACTGAAACAGCCAATATACGCCGGGACTTCGCAGATAGTACCCCGTCGTTTTATGCTACCCCCCTCAACCCCCCCCCGGACAGGTGACAGCAGGTTGCGTGTTCACAGACCCGTCGGAGCCTCGTCGTGAGCACCAGACAGAATTCAACCTCGGTATACTGTTGTGCTACTCGTTGGAGGGCTGTCGGTGCAAGTTGTGCGCGTTCGTTTGCTTTCTGTGCGTAGAACCGAGTCCGCCTTGCGTCAGAGCTCCAACACGCGGAGCAACTCGGTCCAGCCGCCGCACCAAGCCCAGGTTAGTTACCAGCAACGGGTCTGCCGCTCTCAGAGGGTGCATAGCTGAGGTGTTGTTTTTACTTCGGCTGTAATATCGCCGTCGATCTTTGTCTGTGGACGCCAAAATCGGCGATTTGGCGATCAGCTGTAAACCCCCATTTTCAACGGTTTTCTGGAGAGTGGTCCATAGTTCCGTGCCTCGAGCGGCAAAGCTTTGCACAATATTGCGTGAACTTGCCCAGAAATCATCGTGCACTTGCCCGGAAATCATAATTATTTCTCGTCCAGTTTGTGTGGCCGAACTAAATTTGGCTCTGGTTTTCTGATGCGATGGTTGGAAGTGATGAAACACACGTGAAAATTGGCTGAAGTTTGCCTGCGTGCAGGCAAGAAGACCTAAATAAAGAAAGTGAGGGACGGAAAAACAACAACGAAGAGGCCACATCAGCCCCAGCAAACAAACACGACAGGGGGGCTGATGCACAGCCTCGCAGTCGGTCTGATTTTGCACCCTCCTTCTACTCCCGCTCTCGCTCTTCGTTTGTATTTTCGCCCCCCCCCTGGTGCTTAGACCCGCTGAGTGGGGATAGCTGCATATTGAAACCTCACTGATGGATTGGTTTTTGAGTTTGCCAGACACATAGACGCTCTGAGTGGGGATAGCTACATACTGAAACCTCACAGAT
>CACKRE030000563.1:30458-44336 GCA_902602495.3 Ectocarpus sp. CCAP 1310/34 | reverse complement strand
TAGGTTTAGTACTACTCCCGATACTCTACTCTACTAAACCTTTAGTACGACTGTCGATACTCTACTCAAAATACTCTACTCTACTAAACACACCCTTGCTGGCTTTGTGCCCCCCGCCAGCTGCTGTTCCATGCCTACTATGGTGTTTTTGTACAGACAGCACCTCAGACAGCAGTATGCTGTTGTCGGCAACCTTCCGTTTTGGTGNTGTGCCCCCCGCCAGCTGCTGTTCCATGCCTACTATGGTGTTTTTGTACAGACAGCACCTCAGACAGCAGTATGCTGTTGTCGGCAACCTTCCGTTTTGGTGTAGAGTGGGACAGGGAGGGGGCGATGCTACTGTAGTCGAACGGTGGGACGGACGTGCAGTTCAGTTTTTTGGGCACGCATACGGTGCTGCAGGGATTTTTAGGTGTACCTCTTCGGGCTCTTGGATACCTGTTTCTCGTAATTACATGTGTGCGTGTTCTTTAGATCCTCAGATGGCTCTAGCACTTTCGTGACCACGGGCTGAGAGTCTTTGCTAGATTTTGGCATTTATCAACTGACGTACGGTTTAATGTGAAGACAACAAAAACAACAACAACTCTCTCTTCCTCAAGCGCGAGCGCACTCTGTGTGGGTATGTCTTACTTGCGTAGAGGTCGTTGCGCTCGAGGATGGGTCGTAAAAGATCCGCGAGCTTGTGTAACATGCGTCGGATCAGCTTCCTGCGCCTCACGTCTTCCAAGTGTTCGTCCCAATCCGGGCGTCGCGGCTCGTGGATAGGTTGCCGCGCCTTGGGTGCTAGGCGCTAAATGACAGTCGATGTGGCGACAGTCACCACCAACCAGCACAATCGCCGCTATTGCCTTGAGCTTGTTGAAGACATCCTGGGTGTGTGTTGGCCGAGCGCGTGCCCGTGGGCAAAGGGAGCCACTCGATTCTGTAGGCGCACCGCGCTTTCAACGGTCGCCCATGCCCCCAACACAACCCTAGCTGGCTTTCTATGGCGAGGGGCACTCGTGTTGCGGACGTCGCAGCCCGCGCGTGCGTCTGTAAGGGTGATTTGGAAAGTGCTCCAAAAAGGCTTCCAAAGTTTGGAAGCTACTGGCGCCAAATTTTCGGGCCCGACTTCTTTCCAATTTTTTTTTTTTGAATTTTTTGGAAGAACGCCTATGGTTCCAAATATTTGGAGCTTTGGAAAAAAATTGGAATATTTGCCCTCGATTAAAACGGGTCTTAGCTCCGACCGTATGTTGGTTGGTAGGTTTATTCATCCCTCTACACAGGATAATCACGGCAATCCAACCTCCCACCCAGCTAGCTGTGAGCGATTGCCTCCTTTTTGTTCCCTCTCGGTCGTCAACAAGTTGCGTCAATATCTCTAGAACCTTGGTTCTGCACGACTCCCTGCCCCCGAAGAGAATATTATTGATACTCTGTGGAACGCCCGGAACTCGGGAATCGCGCCGCACGGAACCGCTCGTCAGCTTCCTCCGCGTCGCACAGGAGCACCACGACGATGTTCAACCAAGCAACACGCTTTGCGCTGGTGCTGGTGCTAGCCGCCTGCCCCGCAGATTATCATGTGCAGGGGATAAACTTGGCTGAGCATGTTATTGGTTCAGTCCGGCAAGGAGCGGTGGGCCGCGGCGACATAGCTGCCTTCGGCGCCATGCGGCCGTCCGCCAGTACCTGTTTGTCCCGAGAGATGGGAGGACGAGCAACACGCAGAGGGTGTTTAGCTGTTGGGATGAATACCGGGGGTGAGGTGTCTACTGCTACAGTGCCAGAATTTGATCTGGCAGAGAAAACGGTTGAGGTGGGTCGCACATGACGGCATGGTCGGCGCAATGTGTTGTTAATCAGCGGTTGCTGGGGTACTCTGTTAGGTACTCTGTGTGAATTACACACAAGGCCTCTCTGACCGGTTCGAGATATACCCACAGCAGTCGAACGGGATGTGGTGAAGTCTTTTCAGTGAGTGGAGGAAAACCGGCTGGGTACTGGACGCGGCAAGAAGGTGGCCGATGGGAAATGACCTGCGAAGTTCCGATAGGTCTACTGTCCCGTACAAGTAGCATCGCATCCCCTCCCACATGCATGTCGTATGCGCAGAAGATGTACAGATTTCCTTCCGTTGTAGATTATATTCCGCGATGTTTCTTGTTTGTCAGACCCACAAATTGGCTTGCGGAGCGGAACCTTCGGGTCCATTTGTTGTAGTATACTTTTCGTAGTCCAGGCAGGTGTGCCTGTGACCACATGAGTCGCTCGGTCATATGTGTGATCAGTACGGACAGATGAAGGTAGTGGGCAGAGAGATCGGGACGGTTCTTCATGTAAGGACAACAACAACAACAACCATGCATACCGCTGTGTACATCACGGCACAGCAGTTCATGCCGCTCACTATTTCGTACAGGTACGTTCCTGACCATGGGGCCCTTCCTCGTTTGCAGAGGAGGTATGATCCGGGATTGTCCAGAATTTCTGCGATGCTTCGTTGACTTCTTCACACGAGAAAGTTTCAGCCGCCCATGCCTCGAGCTGTCGTATTGTTGTGTTCTCAGGACAAACGCGTTCCGGTCTCTGCTCAGTACCTTCTGACATCCGTACCGGTCCAACTGACTCGGACGCCTTCCGCGGCCACAGTCCAACTACCAAGAAAACGGTACAACACACGTGTAGAAATCAAAACGGAAACACTGTGGACTCTCATGTTCCTAAAACGCGATACTTGTAGCAGATCCCGAAAACGAACCTAGGCCTGAGCGCAAGTGTAGTACCGATTTATGTGCTTCGCAATGTGTGTCCGTCGCAGGAGCTATGGATGAGGGTAAAGAAGCAGCTCATCAGCGTGGGGAAAGGCGGGATAAAGCCGAGTCACGTGCGATCGCTCAACTCCCTGATCGCCGCGCACACCTTAGTCAAGGTCAAGGTACGTCGCAGTCTTTTGTACCGTGTCTCCCCGGAGGAATCAGTCACCTTGGACAATGAACGCGGAGATGCGAACAGCACTGCAACGTCAGATAACCAAGTTGACGAATTATCATCCGCTCGGCTTTGGTTCCCCCGTGTTGCTCAGGTGAATATTCCGAATGCCGATCTGGAGGAGGTGGGACTCGAACTTGTCGGAAAAGGAGGCTTGAAGTCGGGGGGAGGGGACGGAGACGAAGCATCCCGTGCCGTGGGCGTTTCCGTCGTCACGGTCAACCCGAACCAGAAGGTAATCCTGTTCGCGAACACGGATTTTTTGGCCTCTCAAGCGAGAGGAGAAACATTGTAGTACCTGTGCAAGGCTTTTGTCTGGCAAGGCGGAGAGGGGAACGTCGGGTGTAGTGAACAAGGAAGGCTTGGTCAGCAGGGTGGTACACACACGCCCAACAGTGAGAGCGCCATGGTAGGTTTGGTCATTCCAATAATATCAGCAGTAGCGTGGACATTCATGCTGGTGGAGTGCTTTGTCGCAGAGGTTCGAGGCGATTGTGAGAGACTGGCGGTAGTTTGACAATGGCCGCCAAACTGTGTCGCAAGCGAAAGACGGTGTTGAACGCGCGAAGAGGGCGGGCATCACAGCTCTGGTTGTTGTTGATGCCAGCACGGCGGTTGGTCGTTTCGAGAATATAAGTAGTTACGGTGACGTTCGTGCTTCTAGAGTACTTCGTCGTAGAAACTAGCAGCATTTCGACTATGCCCTCTGAGCTTTGTTGCAGAACAGTGTTGAAACCCGAAAAGAGGGAGCATTGCAGGTTTGTTGTTATTGATGCCAACACGGCGATTAGTAGCAAATGTTTCATGTTTTTCGCTTCCCCCCTGGGCAGATGTTGCATTCATTGCTGGTATTGAACATTGCCACCTCGCCCAACAGTGCGGAAAAGGGGCAGTTTCGCCCTCTGGCAGCCCGTTGACGCGAAGGGACTACTGTTGGGGGACAAGGACGATCATCAAGCTGCGGGTACGCTTCCCAGTCTGGTGTTCATCTTCGCAATGCTTTCGGTGCTTGAAATGGGAAAAATACCAAACTCATTCGGACGGCTGGACTTTTCCGGCGTCTTCTCAGTGCTGGCGTATGGTTTTACCGCCAGATGAAATGCGCATTTATTTCCAATCAGGTCGTGCCTCCGAACACGGTTCAGGGTTGGGAGCGGGTGGGTGTCCTTTGCAAAGATGGATTGCCTAGACTACGTGGTTCGCATCAGGACGGCCGTTTTTTTCGTGTGCGTCCACCATTCCTGTGGTGTGCGTACCTTCTGGCCGCGTGTTGATGGCCACCAGCAAATCCAACCGCTTCTTGTGGGCATTCGCCCTCTCGCAGCGCCCGGCTCGACCAAATGCGGGCGCACTGCAAACGGTGCAAAAGAAATTTTGCGACGATCCCGAACAACCTGGCCCTCACTTCCTCGCTGCTTGAAGGAGGCAGGAATTTGCGGCTCAACCGGAAACGTTAGCCTAAAAAGGGAGTGGGTGCACACCGTACCTCCCCCGATTAGCAGAGAAGCTATACGGGTGTGTGAAATGATCCCCATCTCACTGCTGTCGACAAGCACGAGCTGGGTTGAGCCTCGGATTGTTTCAGCATGTTCTCGTTTGGATTCTGAAGCCCACACTGACCGTCAAATTAAGTAAGGCATATCCCGCTTCTGCGGGACTCAGAGGGGAGTCTTGCCTACCCCCCTCAACCTCTTGCGAAACACAACCCCGTGGGCCGGACTCGGGCCTCGTTCTGATCAGGAATGAGCCCTCTTCATCCCGTCCTCAGCTTGGAGAACTAACTGATCCAACCAGACTACTTGAAACACCTGGCGTTTCTATCCTAACATCCAAGGTTCAGTCGAATCTCTATGAGGCGCTGTCTCGATGATGCTCTTCCGCGTGACTTTGATGCCTCGTATGCATACCTCTCGTACCCGTTGCCGCCCCTCTCGATCAAATCTTCCTCGTCAAACATGGTAGGAATTTCTAACACCGAACAATATACAGGGGTAACGAGCCCAGCACCTGGCCGCGCTCCATGCAACACCCCGCCACAACATGCACACACCCCAAAACAAATCCCTCCCAAACACAAAACAAGAAGTTCAGCTCCATGCACTTCTGGCGCTCAATGTCATGGAGCTCTGCCTTCAAGGGGGGGAGAGGGAGGACAGAACTGCACTAGCGGAATTGCGAAAACACGAAGCGACTGCGCTTTCCCGACAAAACTACATGCAACAGGGGCATGAGAGCAGGCACAAGCAGCACGGGCAGCTGTTTGTGACGGTATCCTCGCACCTGGCGGACAACACCACCGACAGGGGAGAGACGGGAGGGAGGGGGTAAGCGTCAGCGAGTCCACTCGCTGGGGCAAAACGTAGTCAGAGGTGCTCTTGGGAGTGAGTCGGCTCAGTGGTGGCTGGCAGCGCCGTGGCAGGCAAGCGGTACGGGAAGCAAAGAGAGACACTCGGCGTTCGGAGGACTGACCAAACCAAGCTACATCCGCAGCAGACAGTAGCGCAGAACTAAAACACCAAGGGTCTGAAGCACACATAAAGACGACGCGGCCCACAGAACCGCCAAGATGCACGACATTCACACACATAAACATAGATAGCGAGACAGAAGAGATCATGAGCAATGACACGCGTTTCCGTTTGTAGCCGCACCGAGGCTAGAGTCATTTCATGGGTCAGGGAGAGTATGGTCGGCGATAATAAACTAAACATGCAGGTGCACGGGCAAGACAGCGAGCAGACAGGATGAGTCCTGACCCCAGAACGTCGGTATGTAACTCGCATACTTCCCACAGCAATAAACACAGCCGCCAGCAACAACCAAGAGACAAAGGGACACGCGGCGCGAGAAGACTAGACTCACTTTCCGATCGGCTCGCGGACCATGGTTTGAGACGAGGCGACCCCAGCCACCGCCGTCCCTCCTGCTGCTGTCTCAGCCCCCTGACCGCTCGGCCCTGTCGCCGGCGCCCCCTCCCCGCCCCTTCCCTCGGCCTTGACTATTGGAACCAAGGATCTGAGCGTGGTGGTATCGGCGTCCAAGACTGAGAGGGGAACATGTGCGCCGTATTCCTGTGATGATCCGCACAACAAGCGAGAAGCCAAGCAAAACGTCCGAAGAGGGTCAGGCGAGGCCAGATCGGACCAGATCAGACCACACCGCCAGACGAGGCTGGGTAAAAGCGCAAAAAAAGGCGGCGCGAAAGAACATGCCCGGCGAAGAAAACGTCCGAAGAAGAAAAAGTGATACTCGGAATAAGGTCGCCTTCCGGAACTCCAGCCCCTTCTCATTCTTGCGCGTGTTCAATCAAGAGGCGTTGAATTGCACCGCAAGGCGCCGCAATCCCGCAGGAAAGCCCAATGATTGGCCTGCCACAGGGCGGCGGCCCGTGGAGGTCGGTGCAGAGCGCGAACCATTCCCCGCGACCTTCACATCACGCCTGCCTTCCCTCCACACCCGCTGATCCCGCAAACTATTTTGTGTTCCAAAAAGCTTACCTGCTCTAGGAGACCGCTGAACTGCGCAGCGGTCATCGAGGACAGCCCGAGCGTGTAGAACGGCACGTCGGGGTCGGGCTGCGCACCGCCCCCCACCTTCGTCACCGCCTCCTGTACACGTCTCAAGAGCTCCTCTTCGCCCAACGAGGAGGGGTCCACGATGGGGTGTGGAGCCTGCACAAGGGAGTTTGGCGAGAGAGAGAGAGAGAGAGAGAGAGAGAGAGAGAGAGAGCGAGAGAGAGAGAGAGAGAGAGACACACACACACACAGAGAGAGCGAGAAGGAGAGAGAAAGAGAGAGAGAGAGAAACAGACAGATAGACAGACAGAAAGAGAGAAGCTTGTCAGTCGGGGGCTCTACAGTCGGGTTCAGAGGAAAGGGGGCGTACGGCACGCGGCCTGACCCTCGGGGACATGTCAGCGTGGGGGATGCGAGGCGCGGTTCGGTGGCACGCGGCCTGACCCTCGGGGACATGTTAGCGTGGGGGATGCGAGGCGCGGTTCGGTGGAGAAGGCCAGTGCATGTGAGAAGTTATCTCACTACGGCGGACTGGCGTGGCGGAGGAGGAATAGCGCGTGATGGAAGCTATCCCACTGCTGAGGACTGGCGTTGCGGAGGAAGAATAGCGCGTGATGGAAGCTATCTCACTGCTGAGGACTGGCGTTGCGGAGGGGTAAATAATGATTGGATAGGATCAGGAGATAAGGCGACATCAGCGTGAGCGCCCTCGACAAATTACGGTGAAAAGACAAGCGCAGAACGCCAGCAGGTAACGAACAGATTGTTTCGGTAACCTGTGCTGCGTCAGTAGTCGCCCCCTCCACGCCTGCACTCGCCACCCCGCTGACACCTCTTTCTCCTGTCGCTGCTGCTGCTCCTGCTGCTGCTCCTGCTGTTGCCGGGATGCCGCTGCTTACACTGGCCTCCGTTTTCGCCTCGCTGCCGGAAGCCCCGGCACTGACGTTGCTGCCATCGACCTTGGCGCTCTCGAGGTGCACGAGAGGCTTCATCTTGCCTTGGAGGAAGGCCCGTCGACACCACTGCCGCGCGATCTTCCCCGACGTCGTCTTGACGTTTGCCCGTGGTGCCAGCAGCAGCTACGTGCGGTGCGGAGGGTGCACAGCAGCGGGAAGGTACAACGGGAAAGCCATACATGGGTACAGGTGACTGGTGTATGAGGCCGCACGCAAGTGCCAAGGGATTTGGTGCACGGTGCCAATGAACTTACACGCTTCGGGCGTGGTGCTGCGTAATGTGTTCGTGTACTTACTCTGTGTACTTACTCTGTGCAAGAATTACATGTTTTTGTGGCCCCTGTGTAACGCCGGCGCCCTGTATAAGACTGGTGAAATCGTGACACACACGAATAATTCGAGTTGTCGCTTAAATACTCCGACCTGTGCCGAGTGCCCGATAAATGTAACTCACGAGCCCCGGTACGGGGTCACATAGAAAATATTCCTCTGTGTACGTACGCAACAAGCACAAGACCAGGTGGGAGTGTCCTCGGGGCCGTCCGTCTTGGGCAATTTGAACACGCTTTGCTGTAATCCGTTGCGTTTCAGGGCCGTTTCGTGTCAACAGCTGAACGATTCTCACTGAGAAAAGAAAGAGTTTCGTCTCATGCATACCCCACTCCTGGATGAACCCTGTTCAAGGCGTAAAAAAGGTGTGCTACTGGAGCCCAGTATACACGAGACGAAGACACATGCACACGAAAAGACACGAGCAATGGCTGCCGTACTTGAAAGGCGGACCCGTCCTTCTCACTCACCAGATGGTGCACGTCGACACCGTGCTCGCTGACGACGGCGGCCCGTATCTCTTCCCCTAGCTGCTGACGCCTCTCTTCCGAAACCTTCACCTGAACCAGGACACCACAAACGCCAAGACCCAAGAGAACAACTGCTGCCGCTGCAATAAACTATATAACTTCCTGAGATTACGAAAACGCCTTCTGGCCGTTACAAAAACGCTGTCGGTATGATCTTGCAAAGAGTGCGATGCAAATACGTAGCCTTGGCAGCGTTGGCCCCGCACAGGGGTTGCTCACAGACCAGGGGAAGATCGAACGATGGAAAAAACAATGGGTTCGAAGTGCCGCCGGTTTGAATTGCGCGGGGGGGGTGCAGGAAGCGGGGGTGGCATCAGCGTATTGCACCGTCCGGATTGGCGACATTGGTTACATACAACACCCATTTGTATTTCTCTTTTAATCCACAGAAATAGCGTGCGGTGTCCCAAGAGCCCAGCGCTCTTTTCTTCGCTCGACATTACCTTCTTTACCCCTGTCTGTCAGGACCCATCCAAGGCGATCAATACCCTGTTTTCAACGTGTGCGGGTGGACGCTGTGTTTTGGATAGGTCAACCCTGCTGTGACCCCGCAAAATCCAAAATCCATTGATTCGCCAGCCAGTATGGGTGACAGGTAGTATTTGAAGTAGGTCGGGGGAGGTACAAGAGAGGTTTTGGATGTGACGCAACACCAACCAAGCCGTCAACAGCAACCACGAGTCAACGACAACGACAACGGCAACGGCGACGATACCTGTGCCTCTCTGAGCTCCGCCGTCATGACGAGCAGCTCCCCCCCGTCCTCGCCGGGCACGCTGAACGCCGCGCTGCAGCCGGGCCGGATGTCTTTGTTGCGCCCTCGCTCCGCTGTTCTTTCGAGATCCTGTCACCAATTCGCCGTGGGGATTTCAGATGCCCGAATGAGGAACAAAGTAGTTTGTCGTCGTGCACGATGTGTCGCCAAAACAAGGTGCAGGGGGTAGTAGGTGGCCGAAGTGAGATGGGGTGCAGCAGTCCGTTTACCAAGTCGGGCAAGTTCGACTACCAGACGACTGAGCTTGGCAAAATCGACTCAACCAGCGCGGTTCCAAGCGATTCCGGGAGGGTCTACAAAAAACTTGACCCACGTTGACGCACCACAGTAATGTGGACATAACCACAGGGGGGGCAGGGGCGGCTCTGCCGGCAGTTGACATGGAAATAAGCTGCGTGTGTTCGCTATTGCCAAGAAAATGAACACGTTCCGCAAAGAAAAATTCTGTTAAGTGCTTGAAAGACTGCTAAGCTAACCGTTTGAGCTTCCTACTGGGGTCCTGCTACAAAGACCAAAGTGACGACGGGTCTCGCGCAATAAACAGGGATTTCGCTGAGGGCAATCGTTCGTTCCGACCATCCACAACCAATACGCCCAAGTGCTCGCTCTGTGTGTGTACGTGTGCATGCGCGCACATCTTTGTCTCTCTTTCTCTCAGCCTCTCGTGAGCAAACGAAGAAGAATACTGATTGCTACTGCTGTTGCTGATGCTTTAGACATTTTTTTTGGCAAGACACGAAACAAGTGAAACACTTGTGGGATGTCAAAACTTGTTGCTTGTATCTTGTGTTCGTTGTTTTAACGGTAGGACGCACGACATGCACGCACCACACTAAGGAGCATTCTTAAGCCCCCGGGGCATGCGCTTTACCTGTGGGTAGTGGTTGCGGCCGCCCACGATAACCAGGTCCTTGATCCGCCCGCAGATGAACAGCTCCCCCCGGTGCATGAACCCTTCGTCCCCCGTCCTTAAATACCCCGTAGACCAATCACCCAGCCCGCTACCCCCCGCCCCCGCAACCTTCTCTTCGGCCTCCGAATGCAACTCCAGGGTGGACACCGAGTGGTAATTGTTGTTCCCACCGCCACCGGTGACTTCATCAACAGCCTCACCGTCGCCATCGGCAGCGTTGTCCACAGCGACGGTGCTTTCAGACGGAACTGTTGCAGCATCCCCGCCACCACCCTCCGTTGCTTCTCCAGTCTCCTCAGCAGCCTTCTCCTCGCCGGCACCATCGGCACCGTCTTCCACTAGCGGTCCCTCCTCTCCACCTCCTGCTCCATGGTCCGCGAGGTCGCCGCCAGCACCGCTGGCACCGCGGACATCTTGCGGTGCCCCCCCCTCTGAGGAAGACTTCGAGTTGCCTGGCGTCTGCGGCGAGTTAGCCTTAGGAGGGTCCGTGAGGGAGGGGATGGCGCAAAAGGCCTCTCGGCTTCGCTCTGGGAGCCCCCAGTATCCCTGGGCCTTGGAGAGCGACCTCAGCCAAACCTGAGGGGGGATTGTGACGAGACAAGACAAGATGAAAAGAGAACCAAAATACACCTGGCGTCACGTGGCTCTTCTATTCTGCAGACAGTTAAACTCTACGCAGAAGGGGAAACCACAAGGGTACGAAGCAACTGCAACAACGACAGCAACAACAACAGCAAAAGCAAGCACAGGAAGCGGTTGCACAAGGAAACGATGCTATGCACGCTGTACACACGCGAGTGAGTCAAATCCCATTCGTGCATGCGCCCTTTTCGGCGCACCTCTCCAACTCTGTCCTCGGGCAACGGGCAGCCGGTGGCGGGCTCGACCACCAGCACGTCGAGGCCCTGCACACGGGCCGGGTACCCGCAGCCGACCAGCTTACACGATGCAGAAGAGTAGGAGGACGATGAAGGAGAAGCGGCTTCTCCTGGGGATGACAACACCACCTGGCGGGGTGTTCAGACACGCGATACATATGTGTGTAGTCTTAAAGAGGGAAATACCGGAACACAGAGGTAGGGAACTTTAGCTCAGGCTGAGGGCGCATCGCAGGCCTCCATTTGGCGCCTGAGAGCGAAGCGGCGGGATTGCGCCCACTCTCAAGTCGACACGATAGCGTCAAATGTTGGCGCGCGAAGCAGGGGCCGCCGCTCGGCCTCCCGCTCCGCGAAGCCCGCCGGGAGCCCTCTTTCAGCGAGAAGCCGCCGCTCGGGGCTCCGGGCGTCCAGCGGCTGCACGCGCCGGCGGTACGGCTCGAAACCACGTCGTCGCGCTCTTCCTCTCTACCTCGGACCCCTCCGCTCGGGACTGTCGCTCCAATCAAAGAATCAGCGATCCGATTGGACCGTTTTTTGAAATGATCTTGGTGGACAAAACGCCGGGGGAGTGTCTGTGGTGTGTACATCGCGTTTGATTGATGGAGCACGTCGTAATAGTCTCTGATTAACTGATTAACTGGCTCTGGTCATGGCGCTGTAGGCATGCGACTTTTCTGTGAGACGTGGTGCCGGTATACGGCGCCTTGAGGGTGAGGGTGAGGGTGTGCTGTAAGCAGTGTTGCCGGTACACATTTTATGCCGGGATTGCGTGTTCGTGCCGCAAGCTGTGTTGTGACCTCAAGAAGGACAGACGTGTGTTCCTATAATTCTTCTGTCGTGCTGTCGGCATTTTTTTTTTTTGGTGGAGAAAGGTAAACTTCAAATGTATCTGGGAAATTTTTCCCTGCTAAATAAGTCATTCTGCAATGAATGGTGTGTTGTCGTGGACTGCAGGTGTACTGCTGTAGCACCACCTGTGAGCAACGTATGACTGCAAGGAAGACCTCAACCAAGCATCTGTTCATCATGACAACAAACAATCATATATGTTGCTGCGTTCCTAAGAGTGTACTGTAAAAAATGTATTGTTCTGGGAACATGACGTTATTTGAGAATGAAAAATGCAGGGTTGTCCGAGAATCATACTTTCCGGAAATAAATGAGAGGACGGAAGACGGCAAGTGGCTCTCGGAACTCGGAACACATCACATACATGCATCTTGCTGATGTCTCTCATCAGTCCTGTGTGCTGGATCTCTCTGCTGTAGCCCCCCCCCGCGAGGACGACACGGGGTGTGTGTGAATGTGTGCAAAACGATGACTGCTGAATAGCGCATGTTGCTGTAGTCTTACGGCTTATTTTGCTACATGGTACAAGCCACACCTGCACACACACAGACAGACACGGTTAGCGCAGTCGATGCTAATAATAAAAAGACAGACAAGTGCACACACATACAACACGCCACAAGCTTCAACCTTTGTTCAACAATTGTCATTTTGTTTCAGAGAAACCGGTAGCCAAAGTGAATACGGAGAGCATGAGAGCATGATGACGCACGCTTCTCTCGACTTCGACCCGGCGGCTAATCGTTCTTTTGCTGCAACGAACACCCGTCCCATCTGGTGCGTGTTTCAATAAAAAAAAAAACTGCGAGCTTACCTCATCACACAAATAGGTTATACCGTTCGTTTCGTATGCGGATCGACTCTAAAATGGGGGACGAGGGGGGCGGTAGCCCCGCGCGTCCACCGCTCTTGTATATACATACATCCAGGGAGAGGAGGGGAGAGAGAAAGCTGCACATCAAGCGGTGTGGAGGTAGGGGAACGAGATCATTCTCCGCACCCCATTGTGGTGACACATTTTAGCCAGGTGATTTTTTGTCATCGGCCAGACAAGCAACGCATGGAGGCAATTCCCATAAATAGCAGCAGCAGCAACAGCACCATCAGCAATGGCAACGACAACAGCAAGCACAACAGCAGCAGCAGCAGCAGCAGCAGCAGCAGCAGGAGCAGGAGCAGCAGTAGTAGTAGCAGCAACAACAAGAACAACAACAGCTCAGCTTGGGACCAAGTAAACATTTTGTTACCTGCTTGTCCACTTCGAGGGCCTTCCGGTCCACCGTGATCCTCTGCACCCCGCCGCTGCAGACGAAAACGGTGTGCTCGGCGAGCCCGTAGGTGGGCTTAATGACGTCCTCCGGTAACCCGAGTGGCCGGAAAGTTTCCTGCAAGCAAGGTGGCTGGCTGGTTGGCAGTGAGCCGTCGTTGCGGAAACTAGACTGTATATTGAGTATATTGCAATGCCGACAAGGTGCTGCTTTGGGAAGATGTTGGGTGATCTTTCCAACATCTCGAACGAGTCTTTCTGCGGGTCCGTGTAAAGCGTCAAAAGCATTCCGTACGTCTTGGTGCACTGCCGCATGCACGGCTCGCTTCAGATGTAGTGCTTGCGGCGGCAGGGAGCGAGGACGTGGCGCCCACGGTTTCCACCGTGCTCCCCGACAAAGAGTATCGTGGGTGCTCACAATTCGACATCGCAGCAAAGTGTCGAGCAGCAGGCAGCCCAGCGTGCAGAAAATGGTGACAACTGTTCGATTTATTTTGTTCTCCACACACCTCGACGTCATGTACCTTGGCAGCAAAAAAAAATAACACGACACCCCCGCACGAAAAGGAGAAGTCTGTCGACAACAAAAAACGAACTAGGGAAGGCAAAGCCCGTACCTCGAAAGCGTCGAGAGAGGTGGCATCGATAGGCTCCGCCGCGTTTATGAGGTGGACGACGCACGACAGGTCCACCGCCGGCTGCGGAGACGAAAGGAGTTCGGGAAAACCGGCATCGGCACGTACGGTTGGGCCAAACACGTCAGGCGAGAAATCTACATCAGCTTCGACGCTCAGGAAATGGCATCTCCAATATCAGCAACACCTCCGACAGTCTCACATCAACCTATCGGCATCACTGCCGCCGCCACCTGTACCCCCCCCCCCCCAAA
>CACKRE030000563.1:11930-28083 GCA_902602495.3 Ectocarpus sp. CCAP 1310/34 | reverse complement strand
GGGGGGGGTGTACTCATAGTCGTGCATGCCGTAGTCGTTTGACCATTGACCTCGCATGAAAAAATTGCATCGATGAGCACACCGGCTGACCAATGAAAATACGTCAGTCTGGCAGGCGGACCAACAAGACACGAGCAAGCTTTCTCCGTGGGGGGAGAACGGACGACAACACGACAGCATCCAATCTCCTTATCAAGCCTACTCCACCAAAAAAGGACACGACGTATCGCCATCACCACTTCTGAGAGTTCCTTTTGCGTCTCTTGAGAGAGCCAGCACGGGCACTGTCCTGGATCACAGATTGTACGAGGGTTGTGTGCTTGTAGAAGGACATCAATCCGCGCACAAAACACGTCTCAAAGTTAACGCTTGAATGCGTTTTAGGTCGCCCAAACACCGGGAACCGCGAAACACAGGGGTTCGTTCATGTGCTGGCAGAAAGTTAACAGCATCCGTACCTTCTTGGCGTGGTCGTACACGGAACAAGTGAGAGCCACTCTAGCCCCGCAGCTGGCCGTTGTCCTGGAAAAAGCCTGTTTGGTCATGGTGGACGTGGGCGTGGTATTAATTTTCATGAAGTGGAAAGGGACCAAACAAGCCCCACCAAGGCACGGGATTGGAAGACAGTGGGGGTTCTCCGTCCGTACTGAAGGCATTGTTGGAGGCGTGATGGTCATTGAGGCCGGGGAAGAAGCCGAAACAAGACGCACCCGAGCTGGAGCCCTACAGCAGAGCGCAGTATCGAGGTCGACACATCACTTGAAATTCGCCTCGGTGGCTTTCTCCAGTCAAGCACGGAGAGGACGGGCGAACGACGAGAAAAAGAAAGCTACTACGCAAAAACGAAATAACGAACCAAAGACCAAACGAACGAACGACGAAAGAAAGTATCAACGAAGACTGAAAGGCTGAAAATAAAAAAAAGAAAGGCTGAAAGCAAGGAGGGAAAAAAACAAGTCCCCCATCATGCCTGGACGTCCTTCTTGAGCTTGCGGGGATCAGGCGGGTAGACGGGTACCGCCACCAGCCCCGCCCTCAGACACGCCACAAACGCCACCGCGAAGTGAAGGGACGGCGGGTATACTAGCAGCACGCGGTCTCCCGGCGTAAGCGCGCCCCTGCCCTTGGCTCCTCGCAGCAGGTTGAGGCTGAGCGCGTTCGTTCGGTCGTCCAGCTCCCGATACGTGACTCTGTCGGAGGTCTCTCTGCCCCGATCGTCGAGATAACTCCATACTTGCTGTACTCGGGAGCGTGGAGCGGGGCACCGTCGGATCGGGAATGGCGCCATGAGGGGGGGCAAGCGTGCGGACAATCCCGGAGTTCAAAAGACGCCAAGGAGTGGCATTCGCGTGTGTGTGAGTGTCGTGCGTGTTACCGAGGGAACATCGACTAACACACCCTTGTGTGTCGGTCGTCTGCAAGTTGGTCCGCAACAGCCACCTCGCACACGCTCAAGCATACAAAACCGTCTTCAAATACATACCTATCGCCCCGTCTAGGACAAGCTAACTCAGGAGTAAGACGAACGTCTCTCCCTGTCCAAGGTACAACAGCTATTCATATTCAACTATTTAGTAGGCAAGACATATTTACTTTTTCTCGAGTGTTGGAGTGATAGTTTCGTATATATCGAAAGCTACTGCTGAAATTTAGAGCACTGATTATAGGGACAGGCGCAAGCCTTGCATGGCAGCTCCCCCCGTGGCTACGGAGTTCGGTGAGCAATTGGGCCGGCAAAGAAATAATCGTGCACAGGAAACTTCGCGGCGAAAAACATTCTGCGGTCGTCGTTGAGACAGATATTGGTTCAGAATTTTCTCGTTGATGATGGTCTCGAAAATGACTTGACAAGCTCAGTGCTCAGCAATGCTGCACTGCGTGCTTAGCAGTTTGTTGCTTGCGAGTCACCTTTGCGCCTCTCGTACCTTCCGAATCACAGTTTATTTAGCGGCAAACGCAAAGGCACAAACACGATACATACCTCTGCTGCTCTGCTGTATTTCAAATCTGGACAGAGTCTACAAACCTACGCGTCCTAAGTGGGTCCCTCCGTCCCGCGTCCCTACTGGTCGCCCCGGTGGTCTAGTGGTATCCTCGTGATCCGCTAGTCGCAGAGGTTTCGAATCCCCATCGGGTGAAAAATTTACGAAATTTGCGGGTGAAAGCGAAAGATAGATAAAAAGCTCTCGTGAGTACCAAACTTCGACGTTAGCACCGTTGACGAGGGGAAAGGACGGCTGGACCCTTCTCGCCATAAAAATAAAATTCGGCACGCACCGCAGGAGGAAGGTGAGGCATGAACAGAAATATAAAGAATAAAAAAGCCCTGGTGTTTACCCTCTCCTGTGTGACCCTGGATGGTTGTAGTTGTGAGAAAAAATACACTGAAAAGTGTAGTACTCTACATACGCTGAAAAGTGTAGTACACGTCTCACCACGAAAAATGGGGGGACTGTCGCCATAATAAATAGGACGAAAAACACACACACACGCCCTTTCAACCGCACTAAGACTGACGTCTTTCATTGGTCAGCCGGTTAGCGCGGTCGATGCTAATAATAAAACCACACACACCCTCCGTTAATATGTACCTTGTCTGGATGCCTTGCCGCCCACTTTTCTAGGGCCTCCGGCAGCGTCATGCCAGGCAATGTGCCTTCCTCTACTCCTGTACCAGCGGAAGCCATGGTGCGCCCTGTTGCGCCCGCTGCTGTTGATCGGCTGGTCGATGTGTCTTTCCGATGGCACATGGCAACGGACGAAACGGGTGAAAAAGGTGATTGCCGTTGCCATTCGGCGAACTGCAACTGCTTCTCAGTGTTGCGACGTACCCCAGCAGGAGACTACAGCAGCAGTAGTCCAAAAAATAACACCAGACATGAACACCCGAAATGAAACACACAAGGCAGAGTGCATCCCGACAACTGCCACATTTACAACCGTCAATGCCCGTGTACATTCTGTAGACAGGTAGACTGCACGTAGACTACAGCAGCAGTGTAGCTTACAGGAGTAGATGCGGAACAATTTCACGAGCTGCTGACTCCCATCACCTGGCTTGCACACTCATGGACATCGCGGACGGTATGAGCACACACACCGTGTGCGACAGGGGGATATTCTTGCTTGTGATATTTTTTTGCCCAAATAGCAGTAATTAACCCATAAGCAAGCGGTCCACCTTCCAAGTTTCTACAGCAGTACAGCAGGAGCAGTCGATCCTGTCATCCTGTCGAGAAACGGTCCTGCCTGTTAGTGTTGCAGTAGCCAATCCATGATTCAAACAGCGACAGAGCTGATAATTCGAAACTCCCCGAATCCCTACTCACAATAAATTGCAACACAAGCAAACACACAACGACTCACATTTTCAACGCTCCTCTCTCTTCCTCATGGACTCCACCCCGCCTCTCTTGCAGCGCCAGTAGTGGGACTCGTGTGGTGCCGTTGTTCCGACAAGAGGGGGTCCAACGAATGCTACACAATAGGCGTGTTATATACCAGGGCCTTTTGGGATTTTCTTGCTGTGGGCCCCCCATGTGTTGATGTCTGTTATTGTTGTGCAGTGTCAAACACCTCCAAACCAGCGGCCGCAGCAACAAGGGCAGCGCACATCGCATAAGAATGATTAGCACACTTCGTAGGGCGGGAACCAGAGCCGGGCGTGCAGTGGGGGCCAGGTGAAGAAATGCCGTCATCACGTCAATTGTTTTGATTGAAGTGTTATGGGGGCGGGGTATTTCCCTCGTCCTCTGGCTGACGCGTTCCACGTTCCACCGCATCGGATGCTCGGCACTCTCGAATACATTTGACACCGCCATGTGCACCACAGCTGACGAATCCAAGCAGAGAAGATGGCGTGGATCAGCGAACATCGACCGCGCGAGATCGTAGCGTTGCGTAAGAGCTCGAATATTGAATGCAAGATGCACATGTCGTGATGTACCCGTGTGCGGAAGCATCTCTCGACACCATGATCGTTTTGACCAGCCGAGCCCCATAGCCCACCCAAGCCACGCGTGTACTACTGCAGTAGCAAAGTATCACCACGCAAAAACTTGCACGCGCTCATGTGTGGAGGATTTTTCTTGCTATGGTACGTGTTGCTGCTTGTCGGGAGCTTCAATTTTTATAAACCCGTGTGCGGGTGCGGGGTAGCAACGCGATGGCTACAGCGTGTGAGTTCATGTTGCAACAGAGGGCCCTCACATGCATCGTTTTTTTGAAAAGATGAAAATTGCATCAGTCACCTCCTTTATACGAACGCATCTTTTTTTTCACGCACGTTGCCTTTGGGATCCGCCCCCTCCCCCGTCCATTTGTATCTCTCTCTCTTTCCCGGTCCGACTACAAAGCCTTGCGGGGCGCACCCCGGCCGCTGCCGCCGCTCCCTCCATAACATCAATTTGGCGGGAAGCCTCACCCAGGTCAACTGCCTCTCCGGTGATCGGGGCTCCCTTAGCTCCCGCTAGGGCGATGCACACGGAGCAGGAGGGATCCATCTTGTGAGTGGAGATTTGAGTTGAATGCAAACACACTTGAAGACGCGAACATTTTTGTTTGGTAAGCGCTCCTCTCTTCTTATTCGCGGCTGTTTCGGTCTCATCCCCTCATCTCGACGGCCACGGAAGTTGTTAACGACAAGCTCCCCCTACCGCGGCCGGCTATTTTGCAACCCGTATACAACGTCCGTTTCATGAACACAGATGTTTCGATGATTACATCGTGTCGACAGCTCCAGAATGCACCTCTCGGCCGTGTGCTGCTACCTCTTGTTGAGTCTGGTCGTCTGCTCAGCATTACCTGATACAAGGTTTTGTACCCTATGGTACAATGTTCGGCCATACCGTCCACTCTGCTCTCTCGCACTCTGGTGTTATCTGACAGGCTGCGCAGGGATATTGCTCCCCTCATCAAACTCCCCCATTCATGCTGCATGCATCGGTTTGCGTGTTTACGGGCGTCTCGCCCCCCTGCTCCACATCGTAGGGACGCTTGATCCCCGTTGTCGTTATGTTCTCAAGCTGCACAGCAGTAAATGCGTGAGTGTTCCCGGTTGCTCTTGACTCATGACTTCGTTACTCGCAGAATGTTGACGCAGTTCTGTTCCCGAGTTCATGGGTTCAGCACCCATCAAGCCACCTCTGAAACATTTTTTTTTTTCGGTCAGCACGCCACAATCCGATTTCCCCAGCGCTACGCTCATCTCCAACGGATACCGGTCACTTTCCGCTCCGCGTCCCGCCCCCCCTTGCATCCTTCGGCCCTGTGCGCACGCGCAGCTACCCCGCCTCCTCCGCCAACATCATGGAGCCGGCTCCTGGGTTCAAGGCCAAGGCGGTGGTCGACGGCGACATCGTGGACGTCAGCATGGACGACTACAAGGGAAAGTGGGTCGTTCTCCTCTTCTACCCGAAGGTAATATTTATCAACGGACGGACATAGTCACCCGTTCGGTTGTCGGGGTAGGTAGAGTTTTGGTCAAGGGCTCGAGAGTTTGTTTTTTTGCTCACCCACTCGGTTGCGATCTGAAGTTGGGGGCACAGGCGATGATATCGTATAAGGGTAGGGGGGGCTCTGTTTCGTCTTGTCACTGGATCCTGAGCGGAGCGTGCAGTGCTTTTTGTCATTGAAATGAGGCCAGAGTTAGTCGATTTGCCGGGCAAGGAATCGAATCAAGTCATTTTCTCGATTTGGTAGTCGAGAGCTGGGGAGTGCATCTGGAGTCGGATCCATTGCATGGATGGCATTGTACCATGCACGGGTGTGCCGGTCGTATGCTCCTCGTTTCGCTCTACAAGGCGACCCTACCATGTACCGATAACGGTGTTCTCTTGAAGGGGGCGTGTGGCTTGACGCAGGGCGGTTGGGAAACAATATTTGGCTACGCTCTTGACGTTTCGAAGAATAGGGTTTGCTCCGATGTTGGAGAAGTAGTAATGTTCCCGCCAAGTAATGTTCCCGCCAAGATTCAGGCCGTCATGAGATTTCGCAGACGGAGTCACAACCTTGCGTGGTGCACTGTGTTGCTGTGAACTAAGATTCAGACGCCTGTAGTCACCTCCGCGGCCGGTGCTATTTATCCTCATCATGCTGTGCTCGGTTGCTGTGGTTAGACCGATGCTGCGCCGTCGGCCGGTCGGTCGGCGCCTGATAAACCTCTCCTTAAAACGCGAGGTTCATCTGTTTGAATAAGTCTAATGTTATGTGAAGGGAACCTAGCAGCATGTACAAACGAGAAGCCACCGGCCGCTGCTGTACTCAACTTTGATTTCGTTTGTCCTCGATTCATGTTCAAATTTTGTTCGTTTGCAGGACTGGACGTTCGTGTGCCCGACGGAGATCATCGCCTTTTCTGACAGACACTCAGAATTCGAAGCCCTGGGTGCACAGGTAAATACACAAACGCATAAATTGTGTTGACAGACGCCTCCTAGACCTGTTTAGCTTGAAGTTGCGTTTCTGTGTGCCCTGTGCCCTTCTTTGGGCAAAGGCCAGCAAGGAATTGAGCATGTCCCCGTGTTTCCGTGGTAACCCTGCTTGGCGTCACCTAGCTCGGTGAGCGACGGTCGACAGACTAAATCAGGCGGAAACAGAGCCCCTTTTGCCCCGCACGTAAAACGAAGGATGGCGACAAGCTTCTGGGCCGGCGAAAGCTCGGTATTTCACTCCGCCCCGGCGTTTTAGGGATGCGAGGTCAATGGTCTATCGACTACGACTTGGTTTCCGTGAGGACACCCCCCCCGTGCCCGCGCGGGGATGGCTTGGAGCGAATCGTGCAGCTATTGGGACAGATTGTACTTGTCACGCACCCTATACGACGGCGCGCCGTGCATCCGCAAGGTGTAAATGATTTGTTCCGTCGTCTTCCTCGTTGGTTGCTGGAGGTCCTGACTGCTTTTACGTGTGCTTGTATGGAACCGGGCGACCTGTGCATGTTGCATGAAGGTCCTGGGGATCTCGACGGACACCGAGGACAGCCACTTGGCGTGGACGCGACACCCCCGAAAGAGGGGAGGGCTGGGGCACATGAGGTGCGTGTCACTTGTATCACTTACCACTCAACCTTCTGTATTCACTGAACGGCTGATTGTCTGCGCGTCCAAAGGCCGCTCTGCCCTCTGAAGTAGCACCCTCATCTTCTCCCCGACATAAAGAAGCAAAATTCGAGCATCCACGACCACAAGTTAATTTTGCCTACAAGGTGAGGAGTTCTGAAAGATGTTTTGGCCAGTGTCTTCACCAAACCATTTCCGTTGTATTCTTGCTCTTGGCCGAACATCAGCCGAACATCATTTGGTCTAAGCATCGTGTTTTGGATGAGGCCTCCAGCTCCAAGGCCGGAGGTCCCACCCACACCTTCACGCCCGGACGTGGAACTACCACATGCGCTCCACATCCAGCACGGTGTTGGACCTCGTGCCCCGCCATAACGCGGAGGGGGATACAGAAGCCACTCGTTGGTACCTCTCCCTCTCCGCCCGGTAAAAGTGCCACCACGTTTTACTCCAGCGGACCCGGCGCAAGGGTACCACCCACGAAGAATATTCGGAGTACCACCCAAAAGGATGACAATCGCTGTGCGGACGACCTGGACGCCGTTCAATCGATCTTGAGCGGGTCAAAATACTCCGGATGATTATCTCCCACGAGGAGGGCCGTGGGATGGCATCGGCCACGCCGCTGGCCGCCGTTGGAGGAACTCACGTAGATGGGAGAAAGAGAAAGACATGCTCTACCTGGATGTCAAACACGCGGGTATACATGTCGGGCTTGCCGAGACCCGCAGCCTGCAGCCGGTCCGCAGGCGGTAGATTTCGACGGGAGCAGGTGCTGCGGCTGGCGCTGGTGGCGCGGTGGGCGTCGGATTGGCCCAGTTCCTGACACCTCTCAGTGTCTTGTATTCTCCAATGTTCTCGCGTGTTTACGGTGGGGAGAAAGAAATTGACCGGCTGTGTGCAACATCTCAAAACGCTGTCAGGGCAGCCGCCTGCATCCAATTTCGTGCCTTACTTTTTACTTCGTTTTTTCTGATAGTACTGTTTGGTTTGGGGGGGCTCCGTTGCGTCCGATTCTGTGCCTTGCAGGATCCCCCTTGTGGCCGACCCCACGAAGGAGATTTCGGCGGATTACGGGGTGCTGATACCGTCTCTCGGGATCGCTCTCAGGGGGCTCTTCATCATCAACCCCGAGGGCGTTCTCGAACAGGCGAGCTTGTCGGTGTCACCGAAATTTCTGTGGAGTGTCGAATGTGTTGAAGGAACAGGACCGTTAGCAACTCGCGGAACTGGGGCGGTGGTCATTTCCTTGTTCGCCAAATATCATGACCGAGTTGCACGTGCACCAACCCGCGCCTTAGTTGTGCCGGAAGGATTGAAGTGAAATTTGGCCATTCGAAAGGTGGTGGTGATCTGCAGGCGTACCGAACTCACAATCGGAACGGAGCCAACATTCCGTTGAACTCCTCACCGAAACCGCTCGGAATGGGAATGAAACACTCTCGTTTTCTCATGCTGAACGGATATTTATTCCATCGCCACCACTCGTCCTATTTTGGACCACCGCAATCGCATTGGCACCCGATCTACGGTGTCTGTCTAGCGTGTGCTACATGGACAGGTTTTCTCTTGATGGTGGTTAACGCCGTGTGTTGGTGGATGGCTTGTTCGAGGCTCTGGCCCATCATCACCAACATTTTTTTTCCGCAACCCTGCCGCGTCCTTGGCGAAAAAATCTCGCATACTGCGCTAGAATAACCCCGTTGCCGTACCTTAACGCGATCTTGGCTCCCATTGCTGCACAACAAACGTTGGTCCGAACGCTTAAGGTGACGATAAACAACCTGGGCATCGGAAGGGATGTGGATGAGACACTTCGACTAATTCAGGCACACCAGTTCCTGGCAAAGCACGGCGAGGTAGGGGTGTGGGCAGGCAGATGGATACCGAGGTAACTTCAGCGGCAATTTGTTCAACATGGGGGCACATTAACTCCTGTTGTTATCGCCCTTTGCCAATGGAATCATGTTGATACAATGATGCCTGCGCCTGAGAGCCCGAAGCAAATCATGCAACTTCTGTTCCTTTTTCCCTCCCATTCTCTCTCGCAGCGAGTAGCGGGCTTCAGGCGAGCCCAGGGCTATCTCTCTTGACGGTTGTCAATATGGATATCCGAAGCCCAACATTGATGTGCTGGAATCACCTTTGCAAGATCGTGTGGCCGCAACGACCGTCGCCAGCGTCGCGATAGACTGGCCCCTTGTTGCCTCGGGTTTCCCTCTTCTGACGCTCCTGCAAAGATTCGAACGAAACGACCATTGCGCCCGCGTTCAGGTGTGCCCGGCCGGGTGGAAGCCGGGAGACAAGACGATGAAGCCCGGCTTGGACGCGTCCATGGAGTACTTCTCCTCCGGCGCGACGGAGAGCGAGGAAGACCCGCTTGAGGTGTTGGACGGACTGCCCGTTTTCTGTGTTTTTGTGTCCATGCTGCATCCGCCGCTCAGTTTGCGGTGTTTCGTGCCGGCGTTGTTCTCGCTGCGGGTGGTCTTTGCATCACTCTTGTCGTCGTCGCGGCATCTTCGCCTGTCCTGTCCTGTCCTGCTATTGTAGCTGCAACACGCTGCCCCCCTGTGCGGGTCGTGTGGTTGGCGCGATAATGGAGAACGAGAATCCCCTGGCAATCAGACGTCTTGTTTCTCCCGTCTGGTACCATCCACCTTGTTCAATTCTGCTGCTATTGCACACACGCCATCCTTCCCACTCGTAACACCCTACGTGATTGTCCCACCCAAAAGAGCCCCTCTGTTTCCGAATCCGCAGAGATGACTTGTTGTTTACGCCCAACTCTTGGCCCATTTTTGTTCCTTCCAACCGTATGTATCACGGCACGCTTTCCTACCAACACGGCTTTCGCCGTGCATGCGACGCTATGGACCTCGGTGCTCTAGGCTGGCGACAAGATGGTGGTGATCAACTCCCCGAACGACTTCAAGGACGTCACCTCTGAGGCTCTTGCCGTTGTCGACTGTGAGTATGGCGATTGGGCGGTCATTCGTTGCCGACGGGTATCGATGGAAGCGGTGGCGGAACGGCGGCGTTGTCCCCGCAATACTCGTGACCGTGAATTTCGCCAACCCTCGCAACGGTTTCAGTCGTGGGAGGCGCTGACCGTTGTCGACTGCGAGTTGAGCGGGGACACGACCAGTCGATGGGACCGTGTATCAGCCGTTTCACTTTTGCAGCTGGTGGGACGCGCGTGCCACAACTTCCCCGATTCCTCTGCCGCTCATTGCGTTTTACCACCGTATTGTCTTTGGTGTTCTTCCGAGGAGTTACCGCTCCATGGTTTCACAAAACTTTCACCGTGCGGTGTTTTGAGTATGAACGCTAGGAGATCGAGATCGTAAGTTTCACTCTGCGGTGTTGCTGTGAACATGGACACTTTTGGATCCACTCTTTCCCTCGGCAATAATAATATTCGAATCGTGTTTTTTGACGAGCAACCGCTCCCCGGGTGGCGCCATAATGGAGCCACTTGTTGTATTCTTCCGTACTGGCATCTGTCGGACAGTGCCTAGTTGTGAATCAAGTGATGCTTACTCACGATAAATCCCTTACTACACACTGTGGCGAAGGAAGATGGATACACGCGGTTATCATAGAACTCGTCATTATTATTATTATCCATTTAACGCTACAGGGTGTCCTACGGCCGCACTGAACCCTTAATAATACCCGGAAGGACTTGACGCCAATTTCTCAGGGGGTTTTCGTGGTTGTCGACTGTGGTGCGAATTGATGATCCTGCTAAACTATTGCAACAACCATCCATTGTTCGGGAAATGCTGATGCCACCGTTGGTTCTGCGCACCTCCTTGGAGTTGGAACCCCCCCCCAAATACAGCAAGGATCTGAGATGCCCAATCATGTTCATGACATGCTCTGTCATCTGTTGCTGTGTTTCGTCGTTCGTGTTACCCTGTTGATTCGAGTGCGCGTGAGCGCGGTTCTGCGCACGGGGTCCAGTTGCACGTGTGGCTGCGGTATTTGACATGCTTCCCCTTTCTCTCGATGTTGCTATTTCCGCGCAATGTTGATTCAACCATTAGTCGTGGCACCGCACTGTGGCAAGTGCCGACAGATGATGCCGTTCGTCAAGGAGCTCAGCGAGGAGTTCCCAGAAGTCACGTTCGCCAAGTTCGACACCACCGGTGAGATGGGTCATCTTTGAGTTGGTTTTAGCGTTGACGTTGTGGTTGTTGGCGTTGCTGTCTCGTGTTTATATATGTCGGGTGTTGGTGTTGGTGTTGGTGTTGGTGTTGATACTACTGTGGGTGCTGCAGTTGTTAGTTGTGGTGATGGTTTCCTGGTTAAGCTACGCCTGCAGAACGGGGGCTTCTTGTGAACTCGGATTCTGATCTTTTGTCGTCCTTCTCCTCCTGTGGCTGTTGTATGACCTGCCTCGTCATCAGAGGAGGCGATATCAGAGCTCTCCACGGACCTGGGGGTGGAAGCCCTCCCGGCTTTCCGGTTCTACAGGAAAGGGGAAGAGGTCGTGGAGCCTGTGATGGGCTACAAGAAGAAGAAGCTCCGAGCTGCCGTCGAGGAGTTGCAGAAGAAGGCGTAGGTTTTGGACAAAGCGGACTCGCTGCTCTCCTGGACTAGGTGTCGCATAGGGTCGTGTATCACCTGAAGTTGACTACGGGGTAGGAGTCGCCTGGATTTTGTTCTTCGCCTGGCCATCGTAAGGTCGTCTCTTGTTTCTACATGTCTCGTTGGCTTTGGTGGCAATGGTCGCGGCACCCGCGGTAGCGTCGGTATTGAAAGACTGTGATAATGCTGCAGGCTGAGACCTGCACATGGCGGCATGTTACCACTGCTGTGTCAGCATGCTCCGTTGAGCCTGGACAATTGTCCTAGAGGTATGTCAGAGCGAGTATACCGTACAACAAAAGTGCTGCCGTGGTTTAATGTGGGTGATGTGGTTTGGTGCGTGGGCTGTGTTGGCCGTTGCGGTGGCGCAGCCGGCGAAGGCCAACAGCTCACAAAGCTCAGAGTTGGGGCGTGGGTGGAAATTTGTATCAGTCCAGTATATCGTTGCCTCTGAACGTTGTAGGCCCTTGCGATGGCTGCGGTTATCATCCGTCTTAACCACAAATTGCCGCCACCGAATATTTCTTGAAGCGGATTACGAGGGTTGAAGGGAATGAATGCATGCCTCTTGGCTAGTGGAGGCGGTCGTTATTGACATTTTCTTCTGGGTAATCTGGGTTCGATAGAGGCATCCCCCCTCCAAATCGCTTCGTGAGCTCGACCACCAGGTTACCGGCTCAGCTTTGCCTTTGGGGGGCGTGGGAGAATTGGAAGCGGGGAAATCTTCGCCAGACAGGGAATGATCACGCAAAAGGCGTCGAACTTCCATCAAAGCTTTTCCCAACAAGTTTTTACCGCTAGCCGCCCACTTGGATGAAACGCTAGCCTCTGGAAAGCATGCAGACATGCCGATACCCCAAACACGATCGAAGGGGCTGGATTCTGCAAGGAGGCGGGTACCCGTCTCCAGTAGATGATGTTTCATGTCATGGTTTTGAGCAAATTTGGCATACGACCCCGTGAGCACGATCTCTTCACGACGACGCTCCCATTCGGCATAGTCGAAAGGACGCACATTTCGACCCAAAAACTTGTGTGTCTTAGGATCTGGTGCAGCCATAATTTTGTCATACGACGTCATATCTCCAAACAACTTCGCTTTTTCAGACATCATATATTGCTCACCACATGAATAACGTACCCCCAGTACGTTAAAAACCGAAGGAGTCCATTGCGACGACACAGACGGAGGTTTCCAGAAAAGAAGGACGTCATCCGAAGCGTACTCGCACTTGTCACCAAACGGCGGAGCCTGTGCAGGGCGAAGGGGCAAAGAGGGGGCACCAGGCACAGGCGGAGGTGGACCAGGCGGACGGGTCCTCTTCTCCGACGGGGAGGACCCAGGAAGCGAGGCAGGAGCGGGCGAAGTCGCAACGCTCCGTGATCCGGAGGGCGGCCTTGGGGCGGCGGCTCCGGCGGGGTCAATGTTAGCAGAGGCCATTCAGCAAATACAGACCCGTTCGTTAGGAGAAGTCATTCCTGCAACATACTGATGTTTGTTCATTGACGCAGGGCGCTCTTGACTACTCCCCCTTGACAAAAGGAGCCGAACCTTCCACAGAATGGTAAGCACTATCATCCGACACCGATGGCAGTGGTGCAGTCAGCACGTGGTGGGCAGCAGAGGAAGACGCATTCGTATCAGGTGCTGTCATACGGGGGCAGCGGACGGTCGAAGACAACGGCNGATGTTTGTTCATTGACGCAGGGCGCTCTTGACTACTCCCCCTTGACAAAAGGAGCCGAACCTTCCACAGAATGGTAAGCACTATCATCCGACACCGATGGCAGTGGTGCAGTCAGCACGTGGTGGGCAGCAGAGGAAGACGCATTCGTATCAGGTGCTGTCATACGGGGGCAGCGGACGGTCGAAGACAACGGCAGCTGCGAAAGAGAAGGAGGATCGACGGGGTTCCCGGCGAGTGTAGAAGAAGGCTCGTGTGCGGTCTGAGAAGAGGCCCGGCTGACAACACCAGGAGAGTCTTGACGAACAGTAGAAGACGAGGTTCTTGTTCCTTTTGTAACCCGAGACGACGAGGTGGTNTGCGAAAGAGAAGGAGGATCGACGGGGTTCCCGGCGAGTGTAGAAGAAGGCTCGTGTGCGGTCTGAGAAGAGGCCCGGCTGACAACACCAGGAGAGTCTTGACGAACAGTAGAAGACGAGGTTCTTGTTCCTTTTGTAACCCGAGACGACGAGGTGGTCAGGGATGGACCGCTCGACGTCTTACCTCCCTGTCACCCACACCACAAAGGTACTGCCGAAATTGGTCTGTCATGTCCATTACCAGCAGGCGATGAGGCGGACGACGAGGAGGCGGGCCAAAAAACTAGATGTGATTTAGGAGCGTGGGGAGTATCCACAGAAATAGGCCGTACACGAACATCTTGGGCATCTTGGGAGACTCCAAAAGGGTGCACGGTGGTTGCTGTTGACGGTAGTACCGGCTGAACTCCGCCATCGGCTTGTCATTTCTTACCCCTCCAGCCCCTTTTCGTCGAAGTGGAAGCCTCCGAAGAGTGCTCTGTGTGTGAGGACTGTTTGGCGATGTGTCAGATGAGCGGCGGGCGCGTCCTAAGGGGTGACTTCGATGTGGGTTGCCTCCTGTAGGGCGTCTATACAAGGTCATGCACTTTTTCCACCGACCCCAAAGGGTGGGATGTTGTTCGGCAAATCTTCCACTATGCTCAGGCCAAGAGATACACGGCGACGACGAGCAGTTGTTCCCATGGCGCCGTGGACCGCTTGTATTCTTCTATCACGACTCTGGCTTGTCAACCCAATTGATTCAGTGGTGAAATCATTTTACCGGAGTTTTCTCCACCGTCATTCAAAGAAAATCAAGTACCTATGGTTCCACGTGTGTGTTCCTCGTCCCGGGGGGTTTGAAGCGCTTTCGACAGCTCCCCGACGCATTTTCTCCCGTTTTTACGACCCATCGTAGTCTCTCCTCGTGCCCATCACTGATGTGTGGGTATTGTTCTCGAGTGCCTTCACAGACGGTTGACCCAGACAGTTGAGAACGTGCAAATGTTAGTCTCGGGGCACCACACCCACCACAACATAGTCGGTACCTGAAGCTGGGTTAAGTGTAATCATGAAAAGCAATCTTACACTCATCACTGGGCAGAGGAATTACTAAGACATTCCTGATCAGCCATTCATTGCGTACCTGTGTAGTACGGCCGGAAATACTATGCTTGTAGGGAAGATGGGGGAGGGTGAAATTGAAGTTGGGGGGCATGAAGCAAATCAATCATGCTCAGTCGCGACGCGACAGAAAGGTTACCTACAACTTATGGGGCCCGGTTGACTGAAGTACACGCGGCTCCTATAGTTACCATGTGCGGTTGATCCGCGCTGAGCAGAACACCTTAATGGTTCACGGCACAGCGTAGGGCGTTTTCTATAATTGCTGCCCGCTTTATAACGCCAGGTATTTGCAGCCCGTGGTCACGCAGTGTGGCCTAGCTGATACGTCATAGCCTTGAACTCGAATCAAAACTAGATTAATGCATGTGGCACCGTGTTGAAGCATATCGTTTCTGTTAGCACCGCGTCCCATGCTGCCTGGCTTTAGTGTTGGAGTGTGGAATGGGGCACGATGGAGCTGGACTTCGTAAAAGGTTGAGGCGAGCCTCAAAGGGTTCGCTCTTCGTGCATATGGTTCCTTGACTACAAGACACCGACCCAAGGCAGAGGCGTTGTTACCACGTACCCGGCAGTAGAAGCTGCCGCATCAAGGACCCCAAACGTTCCCTAACCCTAACCCTATTTGTACCAAACGCACATCATGTCTACCTCCCGGTGTCCGTCCCGCCACATGGGCAGGCGGCGATTTTACCACCAGATGGCCGTCGCGCCTACAGACCCGATCACTCATGGCCAATGGTTCCTTCATGCCATGCCAAAGGTGGCGTACATTAGGTTTTCCCCGTGGTATCTATCCTATCGATAGGAATTCCAGGCGTTTCAGTCCACTTACTTTCCAGCCCACATAGCGGCCGTCCTTCTCCTGGGAGGTGAGGGGGGTGCTCATTACCGTGCATGCCGTAGACGATAGACGATGGAGTTGGTGCTTTTACCTACAGAGACAGATAAGGCACTGTTCAACTGCCTCGATGGTGCTTGGCCGGACTACACAACGTGATGCAGTCACCCCCTTTTGGGGGAATGAGGGCTCGCGACCCCACACAAAATGGTCAACTCGACCACCATCATGGTTTCCACAACAAAAGAAAGGGGAAAGAAATACGAAACGCGGTAGCTCAGAACTTCTCAATGCTTCTGCCATAAGTCCGCAACATTGGACCTTAGGCGAATATGGCAAAAAAACACAAACAAATGACCCGCCAGAACCAACTGACACATGATCAACCATGGTTCAAAACACCATCAATCCAAGCTTAATCAAGCCGGCACATCATACATACCGGAGAGAGGTGTTAGTAAAGGCTTACCCATTAGACTACTCAGTCAGCGCTGACTGAGTAGTCTAATGGGT
>CACKRE030000563.1:0-11853 GCA_902602495.3 Ectocarpus sp. CCAP 1310/34 | reverse complement strand
TATAGGGAGGCTGTGTCCTCTCAACATGCTGACTTGTGGATACACTCTGTAGAGAAGGAGTTCAGAGGCCTGATGGAGGCTGGTACCTTTGAGGAAGTAATGTAGCAACCAGAAAGTGTTATCAAGGCGAAGTGGGTGTTTGATTGGAAATCTGATGAGTATGGATGGCCAACCAATGTGAAATCACGGCTAGTAGCGAGAGGAGATATGCAGCGAGTACATGTAGATTGTGGAGAGACGTATGCACCGACTGTAGCGGTTTCTAGCGTTCGCTTGTTGGCAGCGATGGCGTGTGAGCAAAATCTTTCTCTCCGTCATTTTGACATCAAGCAGGCATTTGTCCAGTCGGATTTGGATGAGGATGTTTTTATGCGTCTGCCAGAGGGGTGTGGTAGATTATCAGGTATGATCGTGAAGTTGAACAAGAGTCTATATGGCCTTAAGCAGGCATCAAGGCAGTGGCACTCACACTTGGCGAGGTGTTTGATTTGTTTGGGTTTTATTCAGTGTATGGCGGATACGTGTGTGTTTCGGTTGATTGAGGAGGGAAGAGTGGTAGTGACTCTGGTGGTACATGTAGATGATATATTTTCGATAGGAGAAGAGGAGAGGTGTGACCAGTTTGGCAGGGACCTCAACACCATGGTACCTGTGAAGAATCTTGGGGATTTGAGATGGTACTCTGGATGTTTTTATGAGAGAGATTGGGATGCAGGAACTTTGAAGATCTCGCAGCAGACGTACGCTGAAGAGTTGGGGATGGAGTTTGGGGTAGAGTACGGGAAGGAAATTCCTCTTCCTGTAGGGTTGAAGCTTTCAGAGTTTGACCAGGATGAGGAAGTGGTATCATGGCCTTTTCGTGAGCTGATAGGATCATTGATGTGGCTGGCAACGCAAACGAGGCCAGATATCGCGAATGCAGTAAGAGCGGTGGCACGGTACTGTGCCTCTCCAAAAGAGATTCATTGGAGAGCAGGGCTTGGTATTTTGGGGTATGTGGTAAGGACTAGTGACTTGGGTATTACATTCAGGAGGGGTAGTGTAGCAGGATTAAGCATGGAGGTGTTCGTAGACGCAGACTATGCAAGTAAGGCTGCCGATAGGAGGTCTGTGTCAGGGGGATTGGTGATGTGTGGGGGGGGATGTATTTCTTGGTTTTCAAGGACCCAGAAGTGCGTTACGTTGAGCACGACAGAGGCGGAGTATGTCTCTCTTGCGGATGTGATGAAGGAAGTGTTGTTTCTGAGGCAGGTGTGGCGTTTCATGTTACCAGAAGCAGGCATGCCATGTATTCCGGTGTTCGAGGATAACCAAGGGGCTATTCAGTTGGCGCAAAACCCGATAAGCAACAGTAACTCGAAGCACATCGACGTAAGGCACCACTTTATCAGGGAACTGGTAGGCAGGAAGGAGATTTCGATTTTTCACGTGGAATCGGCGTATCAACATGCTGACTTTCTCACGAAAGCACTTCACGCGGGAGATTTTGAGTTTCATCGTAACTACGTGATGAGTATGGATTAATATCTTGGTGTTCGGGTTTATTTTGTGTGTGATCAAACAACTGGGGTGGCAACATTTTACATTTTTGCCTATGGTTTTTCTCAATGGATGATGTTCTAGGCTGGGGGGCAACAAGTTCACTGAAGTTCGAAGAAGTATAACTGGTATGATCGGGGATGGTTATTGATGTCTAGCCAATGAGGCTATTGTTCTAGAGTTGAGTGGAGTTTCTGATTTTATTTTCTTGTGTTTTGGAGTTATTGAGGATCGAAAAAGACATGGCATGGTCACAAGCAGGGGGGCTGATAGATATACTTGTAGCAATGCCAAGTGGTTGTAGGATTATGTGGTACGTGGAATGTATTTCCAGGATGTGCAAGGTACCCCTGTTGTATACTGCGTCGCCCCATCATGGTGGTGCGTGCACGTGTGAGTTCATGTGAGTTCATGTGAGTGAGTTCATGTGAGTTCATGTGAAGAAGAAGTTTATGCAACAAACCCTACACGTCTTTCCTCCTTGGCGCGAGCTCGCCGAGTTGCCGACACCCTATTCAACACACGTCTTGCGACAAGCTACCCCCAGTTCGGATCATCCTAACACAATCTTTTGTTAGTAAAGGCTTACCCATTAGACTACTCAGTCAGCGCTGACTGAGTAGTCTAATGGGTAAGCCTTTACCAATCAAGAGGCCGGCGCTGAAGCTACGGTGGTGGCATCACTTTCGCCACGTGCAACACCCGTACACTATTACGATTTGCCGTGCGTTGCACTTATTATTTGCTTCCCCAAGCCTCTCCACCTCCCTGAACATAGCAAGACACACGCTTCTTCGAGCGCTTTCGCGTCGAGCGCGCACTTCGCCCTCCCTCCTACTCCCCCCTCCTCGCCACCCTCCCTTCGTCCTCCTCCTCCCTAACCCTAACCCTAACCCCGACCCAAACCCTCCTCCAACCTCTGCTATGGTAACGTCCGCTGCGGTACGCTCAAGCTCGCCCAGGGGTTACGTGAATTGTATTTCCCACGTGCATGAAGTGTACCCCCTGCATGAAGAAATAGGATTTATTCCTATCGTCTGGTAGGTGCCGTAACATATATTTCTATTTATTATGCGCCCTTGGGTCACGTCATGACATTACTCATTGTACCTTACTAGGTCTGGTGGGGCACGATGTGAATTTTGTCATGATTCGTAATGGTACAGTACCCCATGACAGAGAGCATCGAATCTCTACTGAGTTGCTGTGGAGTACCGAGAGTGTCTCCCGAGCGTCTGGCGTTGGATTAGCAGCGTAGAGTATATTATACTCGATTCACCATTGATGGAGGGTTGTGCGTGAAAAAAAAATCGACTCCTAATATATTTGATCGCCTCTGTTGTACAATAGATTGCTATGCCCACTAGACAAACGGAGGTGACCAAGATATTACACCCCGTGGATCGCGAACATAGCAAGAAAGCTGTGTGTCATTCCACGACGGAAGATGGTACAGTATCTAAATCAAAGTGATACCTTTTGGGAAAGCCTCACAACACCATTCCAACATCCCCCTCCGCCGTGGACTATACGTAAAAAGACTTTTATTCTGTTGCCACCTGTATATATAGACTAATAGAGTACGGTCGTCTTATGTCTTCTTCTCATACTTCCCTTCCTCCCAAACCCTCACCGCCATCCGTCTCGCTACGGTCGCCCGCCCCATTGGGGGGCACGGGGTCCATCCTTGACCCTAGTGAACCCAGTACCCAAGGGTCGGACGCTTATCAGAATTCGCCCCGATGCTTACGTTCAGCTACCAGAACAAGGCCTCGCATGAGGTCGAGATGGTGCATGCTTTTTCGTATAGAAGCTTCAAATCTGGTATCTCCGATCCACAGGCGAGCCTGAAACTCGTGTTTGTGCCCCCGTGATAAACACGGACCAAACTCAATCTGTTTACTATCGTTTTCAAGGCGAGGTCTCCGTACAGTAAATCATTCCGGAATCGACACGGATGCCGTTGTCGGAAAGCCAGTATCCTCAATCGTTATTTGCTGCATTCACCCTTCTTCGGCTCTGTCCAATGCCCCACCTCCGAAGGAGTCGCCTGAACATCCTCAGACTTGCGTCCATAGCGGGGAACTCCGCCTCTCGTTGTGCACTTACTTGAGGATGATCTCGGCCGCGATATGAGAGAGGGAAAATCGAAACGCTCCCTCTCCTGGTTCTTCTCCACGCGCACTTGGATGGCTGGCGTTTGCGCTGACCGGATGTGAACGTCACAAATCGTTCTCGGCATGCTTTGCCCACTCACCGGCAGATGGTTCTCCGCGTGGTCAACACGTCTGGTTCATCTAGCGGTGGGCTCCTCTGGTTGCTGGTGCTGACAGTAACATGGGGTTCGGGCCAGTACTACCAGACGGAAACGGCGTCCGTAACTGGGACCAAATTCGGTGGCGAAAACAGGTTCGATTGCGCCGAAGGCGCTTTCGCCAGCGAGGTGCACGTGTCCATCGATACCGTGGGCTTCGTAGGGTTCATCCTCTGGTGTTCAGACGGAGAAAGCAAAGTCTTTGGGATATGTTTCGGTTGCGGCGGCTGGTATCACAATGTGGATTGCACCGGCGGATTGACGAAAGCGTCTCTAACTCCGAGTATGAACGAGGATGACGAGTATTTAGCGAACGCGAACTTTTTCTGCTAGAACGAGGACAACCCATCCGGTACATCCCTCGGACCAAACCCGTGAGTCGCGTGGACAGTAACGCCGGCTGATCTACCATACTGGCGGGGGTAGAAGGGTCTGGCAATATCGAATGTAAGGATACCCTGCACGTGCTCGCTCTGTTGCTTGAAGAGCTCCGTAGCATGCGTGGCGATGTCGAGTTTGCCACGGTTAGTGTCTCACACCGGATCGGCAGACCTTCTTGTACGCTAATTTGACCGATTCAATCTTCTCCTGCCGCCCACCCTACCTCGTTTGCCGTGATGAGCAACGCAGACCCGAAGGAGGAAATCTCGACACTTCCGCCGAGATCACGGCACAATCATGCTCTGACGGCACCCATGCGGCTGGGATATATCGGCATCCGAGAGCTTTTTGTGTATTTTTTGGTGTGGCGCTCCGTTCCAGGGACATCGACGAGGCTTCGTGTCCGGCTCCCGATGACCTGCTTGTACTGGGCACCACCAGAACCGCGGATGATGATTCCAATCACCCTGCCACATCAATCACACTCGAGTTCCTGCCGTCGCTCCTAGACTTCCCGTGGTTCGTGATACAAGTGCCAGTATCTGCGCCTCTTGGTACGACGCCGCCGCCTCAATGGCTGCCCCCGCCGCCGCCTCAATGGCGGCCCATCGCAACTCCCTTTTCAGACACGACCAACAACACGCCGGGCACCATTCCACCCACTGTGGGTCCTACGGTGACGCCGGGGGTCCCCGACTTTTACGACGCCCCCCTAACGGACGTAGGTGTCGTCGAAGCCCGTTTAGCCACCAACCGGATCAAGGCACTGATAGTCATCTTGAGCACGGTCGCGGCGGCGGTTACATTCTTCGCTTTCGTGTTCCGCCGGCTTCGCGGGTGCCCTGACGGTGGTGACGATTATGACAACGACGGCAACGACCGGGTCGGCGGCGTTAACGGCAACACAGTCACCTGTAATAGCGGATGTCACAACTCCATCGGCGACACCACCATCACCCCGCCGTAAGCTGAGGCACAATGCGACAACGTAACCAACGGTTGTACCTCCTGCGAAAACTGCAGCGACGACATCTATTTCAGGGCGCGCAGTAGCCCGGTACACGCTTGAGGTTTTTGCAACGACGTCGGGGCAATGCGAGCGTCTCTGTAGCCAAGACACATGTGATACAATAGGTACTTCTATTTTAAGGGTGGCAGCTGCTACCTTCGGATTGTTTTGTTTGGTGTGCAAGAAAGCCAGGTCACAACGCGTCATTTACCCTCCCGCCCGTCCATCTCCAACACTATACGAATAATAGATCATTGCTGGTTTCGGCATGTGTTTGGCCAGTAAAGTTCTGCTCCGTTCACCGACAGGGAGGGCGACGCCCGTTTCACCATCGTGGTTAGTTCTTTTCTCGGGGCGGCTAGAACCTCTGTGGTGACGGGCAGGGTGAGTTGTGGTGGTCCCCGCATGAAAAGCGATTTGATGTGTCGGTCAGAATCGAAACCAGTATTTGCGAGCTTCGGCTCAATCGAAGACGTTTGTAGAGCGGAAATCAACTTTTCGTGTGTTCCTTGTGGGGTACGTGTACATACGTAGGTATTTTTCCTAATAGTTTCCGATCATTCCTCTGTCAACCTCCGTACCGCGTGTACGCAACATTTTTACAGCAGCTTGTTTTTTTCTTAACCTACTTCCTCTGTCACATAAGTAAAGTCCGTTATGATTACACGGCCATTTAGCCGTGTCCGATGTCTTAGGCGATACTTTTTTGAAATCTTGAGCGTTTTTCGGGTTGAAACCCATATTTCTTATTTTTCTTGCGCACTACCCTGCATGCACTAGCGGCTTACAAAAAAGTAGTCAGGCTAAAAAAGGCCGTATTTTGCCCCTTTCCATGAGGGTGGGGGTGGGGGCACGAAACGAAACATTCCAAAAAAAGACAAGAATTATCCCGAACCCTAAACCCAAGGTTACCTCTACTGAACGATCCATTTCGCGTCCTCCCATACAAAAACCAACATAGTAGTGAACCCACACTAAAATCAAGACATTTTCGAGGCCCACACTAAAACCAAGACACTTGCGGGCGCCACACTTTAATCAAGTTACTTGCGGGGCAAAGCCGACAGGCGTAGGATCCTAACCCTACCCCCCCCTTGTACTCAACGACCCATGTCGCGTCCGCCCAATGTTTTCTGGGGTAATCACTATCAACGCCGTACCGCTCGGCGAGGGGGCCTAGAAAGCCCTTGGGTACCCTTTCTTTGCCCGGCGGAATCGCCAACGCTATCTCCACCGCCATGGCGTACCGACGACCCAACGATACTTCCGCACCCCGCTTACGACGTGGGGGTGTCTGGGCGTCGTCCCCTATGATAGCTACGTCGTTGTGGTGGTAGTGGGTGCTCACACAGCACAAAGCTGCAAATATCCTTTAAATATTCTCAAAATGTTTTCAAAATATTCCCAAATTATTCGCAAAATAGTCCCGTATTTGACACACTAATTCTCAGCAATTGTGAGTCGGATTTTTTTTTTGAAAGTTATGTGCGTAACAAGCGCTTTCCAACAAACCTAACTAGAGCTTCAGGAACACCTTGGCTGGTGAGGTATGTAAACTCCCCCATAACGGACTTTACTTATGTGACAGAGGAAATATATTGTTTATTCTTCGCACGGATTGTGGTCGCCCCGGTGGTCTAGTTTGTGGCCTCGAAACCTTGTAGAGGTCAGGTCAATCAGGAGTCCGAATCTCAGCGTAACCGAGATTCTCTTGCAAAGTGAGGTATTGTTATCGCTTCCGCCCGTAGCCTAGTGGGTGGCGCTATGTAGTTCGTGTGTACATAGAGGGAAGAAAGTGCTGACCTCTTCTCGCATTCAAAATCGAACTTAACGTATCGCAGGAGGGGAGGGTAGAGAGGCGTCCTTCTGTGTGACTTTTTTACGGGTTGGAATAAACGGCACTAAATAGTACTGTGAGCGCTGATTTGAAGTGAAGACAAAAAAAACTGTAGTCTTAGAAAACCGCATCTGGCCTCCTGTCTGTGCCCTCATCCTCAAGATAAAGGGATGGAGTCAAGCCGTGTCAGAAGGCTTTTGGCGGTGCCGATACAGTTAAGGTGCCTTGTCATGTGTTCCTTGACTTTTTTTCTCGTCAAGGGCTGTCGCCGTCCTCGTAGGTCCCTTTGTTGGCGGCTACATGTGGTTGCTGCGGCGGTGTTTGCCGCCAATCTACGCCAGGCCCAAGTTGCTAACGGGTGACTGCTACGGCGTCTGCCACCACCACGTGCCTCGTCAACGATTGCTGTCCCCCTTGCTGCGGTGGTGCCGGCCGCATACACAATTTCTTCTGGGGCTTCATGACGCTCGCTTGCATGTTCAGATGTTGATCGATGTCGTGCGGTGCTCAACACATTTTGGCCCGCTTTCAGAAGTTGGTCGGTGAGGCGGGTTTGCCGTCGGTTTGCGCAATGGCCAGTTTGCGGACGGGCGTTGCAGACTGTTCACGCCTGCCACCAATATGCCGTTTTCTTCTCGGTCGCTCGACAGATAACTCAATGGGGCCGATGTGGTACCAACGGGATGTTGCCGATGTCGCGGTGCTTACGTGGTGGCTGCCTCTTCCCAGGTGCTGCCGCATCTCATGCCCAGCAAGCGGACCTTCCGTAACGGATTCGGGGGACAAAGTCCATCGGCGCATGGGTTGTCCTTAGAGTACCGACAGTGGGTGGAAGCAAATGCCTAGACGGGTTAGATTCCCTCCCCCGCCATTATTTTTAGACATCAGCCTCGCCACTCCGCCTCCGGAATATTGCGTCATGCGTCACCCGCCCTCGCTGGTTCACCAGAGTGGGGTCCCCCGCCAAAGATGTTTCAGGTGTCTTATCGACATGTGCCTGAACACCCGAAGCTTGGAAATACAACATCTGGCGCAGGTTCCGAAATTGTCCCATCGATTGCCACACACTGCACAGGCGCACACGCAGCAGCTGTGTGGCCTACTCCTTCACGCGGGAACAACAGCTAAACTGTCGTAAATAGTGGGCCCGGCGCTTCGTTGCGAGTGTCTGTGCTGTGCGATGCTTTCTCAGCTCCCAGCCTGGATAGTTGCATGTTTTCGGCATTAACCCCGAAACCTGCTCATCTGAATTTCGTGTAGCGACAGCCCGCCCCGTTGCCGTCGCGCACATCGCGGAGGTTGTACTTGCTTGGCTTGAGCATCCTCAAGCGTTGGCGACATCCTGACCGGGCAATACGAAGTCAGAGGTTGTTTTCGCCTTGACCCATACACTGTTATGTCGATAGGGGGATATCCGTCCGTTTCGGGGTTCCGTGTTGGCGCAGAACGTACCGGTATTGGCGGTTGCCCCCATCCGTATATGAAGTAGCACATGCTGTAGAAAGGATAGTCAACTTCATCGAGCGCACACAGATGAACGTTGGCTCGAGGGTTTCGAGACGACAAACCCCAACCGCGTTGAACAAGGAAACACCGTTGTCGTGGTCACTGATCTGGTCGGATGCGCGCTTTGCTGGAACTGCAACAAGGGAACGTTACTCACCTCTCCTGTGGCGGGGATGGCGGCTCGTCCGTCTTGCGCCACGGAGACCTCGTTTGTGTTCACACCTCCCGGAACGAGGTAGGTTGATAGTTTTATCGGTTCTCCGGGGAAGGTGGCGAGTTCCGCGCATGAGGTCACGTGCGCGGGGGTGGGGCGGTCCGGTCGCCTGGGTGGCTCCCCCGGCACCACGTGGGCGAAACGTTCTGCCGCCGAGTCGCTCTGCGAGGGCTTCCACTTTAAGTTGAACATGGCGTATAACGAGCATTATGGCAGAGGGGACGACTGGAACCCTACGTCATGGCTCAGAACGCTTTGGTGCCAGCTCGACGGTGGACGTGGGCCTCACATTTACCACCGGAAATCTAAGTCGGAATCAAGGCTCAGGTAGCGCCTTGGTTAGGGGAGTGTTCGCCAAACATGCGTCTGCGAGCGCTTGCGTCCGGCTCTCGACCGCCGAGCGCATCGCAATTACGCGGGGTGTTGCTTTCTTCTCCGTCGCACACCGTGCCTCGAATGTTTAACCGCTTCTTCACAATGAGGTCACAGGTGCTCCCTTGGCCGAAGCTGAAAATCGTGGAGTCCAACTTCTTGTTGGGAAGACTGCAGGGTGTGATTCAAGCCATCGTGACGCTTACTAGCGCGGGCGACGACACTTATGCAGTTTGTGCCGTAGCGGGCTACTTCCACGCTGGCCAAGCTGTAGCGTGGAGCTGTCCTCCGGCTGCTTGTCAATGCGGTTCTCGATGGTGTTAGCCGTGGCTGTGCGGCCCGGAACACAAACAACAGGTTTTCGTTTGCTGATCGCGGGTTATCACCCCATCAACTCTGGACGCCAGTGTACACCGTCAGCATATGTTTGGCGCCCCAGCTGAGATCAGTGTCACACCACAGGAGGCAGGTACCGTAAGGTTGCGAGTCAGCGCACCCCCGTGTGGTCGTTTTTTACACTTTTCGCCGTTTCATTTGGATTGCACCCCGTGGTATGACTCCAGACCGTGCGGAGACCCTGGACCCTGTGCGGAAATCGAATTAAATCGTTGATTTTGATGTGTAGCACACACCCGTGTGCGATGACTCCGTTATGTGCGGTCCGGAATAAACCTAAGGCGACGTCAAGAAATGTGCGGTTCTCGAAAAATCTATTGCACATTTTGAAGTGTGTGCATCCCAGCAGTACGGAGGTTGGCGCCGTTATTGGTGTTTCTTGAAGTGATGGGGTTTGAAGTTTGTTTGGTAGCGAAAGTAGAACAAGTTGTGCACCAGTGCTGCTGTTTCGTGGTGCTAGTCCGTGGTACTTATCGTTAGGGTTAACTTGATTTGACTTAGTCTGTGGCTGGCTGCTGTTCTTTTTCGTGTTTTTTTTTGACATTGGTCTACTGTTGTTCAAGTTTCCCGATGCATCCAATTGAAACACTCATGTGTTTCATTTCCTTCATACCTCCACATATATTGTGCGACCGTAACCTACCCACAAAGCAGATCTAGCATGCCAGAAATGACCTGGTTGCAAGGGTGAAAGGTGCTTCGGAACCGACCGGTTGCACTCAACTACCCTGCTTGTAGGTTGCGAGTCATCGCACCCCTGTGCGGTGACTCCGGACCTGTCTGTGCGGAAATCCCCATCGCACCCCTGTGCGATGACTCCGGACTGTGCGCTGACTCGCAAACTTACGGTAAAAGCACTGAAAAATCGAAACCTCAAAGATCCGAAGTTGGTGAGTGGGAACTGCTGTGGCGAGGTCACGGCAGGAAGAGGCGCCGGGGCACGGATCGTTCCGCGGGACTGTCGAAAATTGAGGAACGCGCGGAACGGTTCCCGTGGTGCCAATTGTCAAACCAATCAAAGATCTACAGCAGTTGTAGCCTGCCCGGCCCATGACCACATGACCACCCCATTCGTGGCACAAACCTACGCGCGCCTGCCGCTTTCCCTGTCTCTCCCGTTCTCTCCGCGGTGTTCAAGACTATCAGGGCCGCACACGGGCTGCCCAAAACGCAGACGACATCTACTACCGCGGTGGGACTGAGGTGTACGAGTACCATGATGCAGCGTTCCTCCAGTGCGCCTCAACCAGCCGACCGAAGGCACGCCGGCACGTCTTCCTCTTCAGCAGGCCTATCCTATACCGGTCCAGACCCAGGCCACCCAATCCCTCTCGTTTTCACCCCCGTCATGCTCCGGCGTCAATTCAGCTGCTCTGCCTTGAGCGGCGGTCCGACAAGCCCATTGTCAGCACAATCGGCAGCAACAGCGGCACCAGCATCAACGGCGTCATCACCAGAACCAGCAGTCTGGGAGGATCTAAAATCACTTACCATCTCGTTCGGCACCTTTCGAAGTGAATCCTTTGGTCTGGGCGTTCGGCCTGAGCCATCGTTGTCGGTGAGTACTTGAGGTTCTCGGGTGCAAACAGGGAAAACGCGCTGCTGTCACGGGTAGGGGAGTTGATGAGAGGACGGTCTACATGCACTCTGGGGTCCACTGCTGTAGACCATCTTGGCTACAGATACAGTCGTAGGTGGAGGGAAAGCCCGTGGATTCTGTAAGTGTTCCTTCCCTCTCTCCTCCTCTGCGTTTTTCCTCCCAAGCCTTACATTCGTGATGTCTTGCTCGAGCCATGAGCATGTCTTTTTCGTTCGGAGTTGTTGTTTGTTGTTGTTGTTGTTTCTCACATTAACTCTTTAGTCCACAAAAAACGGGGAGCCCGTGGTCTCAAAACCCGGCACATACGGCGCCGCGGGGAAACAAAACAAAAATAGGGTACAAACCACTCGGAACAANAGGGCATGGGAGTAACGGAGCAAACAGGACAAAGAGGCGGCAGATGGGCAGACAGCCAGACGTACAAAAACAAAGGCAACAGCAAGCGAGATCAAGGTGCCCAAAACAGCAGAGGAGGCAGGGAGGTCATGAAAAATAGAAACACAGATTTATTGTTTTTCTTTCGAATTGCCTTTTTGCATTAATGTTTTCTCTTCACACGCGGGGAAGAGAGAGAAACCACGCCGACAGAACACGATTCCTGTAGACGCCCTCTGCGCCTGTCCTACCGTGTCTCTGTCCATTCATTCTACTGTCTCTCTCTCTTCCCAAAGAAAACAGCCCGGGG
>CACKRE030000562.1:3363-33320 GCA_902602495.3 Ectocarpus sp. CCAP 1310/34 | reverse complement strand
CACGCCGAAGCGTCGGAGCACGTCCCACAGTAGGTCTCGGTCCACCGAATCGTATGCCTTGGTGAGGTCGACGAAGCACGCGAACACCGCAGAACTCTTCTTCCTCGCGAGCTCAAGGAGCGGCTGGATGGCGAACAGCATGTATGTCGAGCGTCGACCGGTGAGGGCGGAAACCGCTCTGCTCCTCCATGCTCTCTCGCTTGTAGTANTCGTCCGGCCCGACGGCCTTTCTGTTGGCCATTTCCCGTACCGCTTCCTCAACCTCAAGTAGAGATGGGATGTCGTCGAGTGGCACGCACGTGGGCCACCGCTTGACCTTGTCAGCCGCATGCAGGTCGATGGTCGGCGACTTGGTGTTGAGAAGCTTGTGGAACCACCGTGCCCATCGTTGGCGAATCAACGTGGGGTCCCGGAGGACCTTGCCGTCCTCGTCCTTGATGTTCTGAGAGGGAGCGGAGGACTCCAGAATATCTGTGTTGATTTCTAATGACTTGCGGACCTCTCGGGGCCAGTTATTTGAGTGTACCTTTTTAGGGTAAGTTAGCCTGTGTGACCACGGGAATCGACAGCGTCAAGTGTTGAATCAGTACGGACATATGAAGGTACTGGGTAGAGAGAGATCGGAACGGTTTTCGATGTGAAGGCAACAACAACAACAACAACATATTACGACGGGATGTGCCGGGCCCGCCAGGTTCTTGTTCTGGAGCAGGCGCGAAGGTGTACATATTCTGGTAAAAGTCAAGCTACAGATACTGTAGATACCCTTTCGAATCGGATCCGTCCTGCTTAACACTCTCCACCCACAGAAATTACCCTCAACTGGCAACCTCTTGTGGCCAGCCCGTGGCAATTCGATGGAAGTTTCGCATTGTCCTTGTAGGATCGACTCCAAAGAGGGTTTTTCAGGACTGACACACATTGTGTGCATAGGAAAATGTCCAAGTCAGGAGAAATACTGTCCTTAACACAGGTTTGTTTGTGTGGGGCGGGGGCGGCATCTACATGGTAGTAAATGCTTGCCTGCAAGCTCACCTCCGTGACTACTTGCTGTACGTTCCGCCCTTACAGCATACCTATGGTTGGTTGTAAGCTCCCTTTTCTTTGTTGTCTACCAAAGACGGAGGTCTCTCTGTGTCGACGCGGACAAACGCATCTCCAAGCTTCAAAGTAGACTATCTTTGTACGTGTTGACCGTTGCCTGCCACTTGTCATAATTTTGGTATGTGCAACGCCGTCAAAATGTTATATAATGCATACGACGTGTGCGCAAGCGGGAGCACATACCGACCACGACGACGTACTCTTGGATTAAACATGGGATGTCACAACTATCTGCCTTTTCTCCTAGATACCCGGCGCTGCCAGCCTCTCGCTACGTTCATCTTTCGGTATGCTCCGCAACTTAGTGAATTGTGGCGAGGTTGCCCCCTCCCGCCCCCGAAAAAGCGCCTCCTCGCGTCCTTTCCCCTCTTGGCGCACCATCGAAATCTGCGCTGTGGGCCAAACAGCTGCTACTTGGTACCATCTTGCCGTCGCCGATCCGAAGTACATGATTCTATCTTGCGCAACGAACGAGCTTCGAGAACAGGCGGGAGTCAGTCCTTCCATTCGACACCAAGTGAATCTGCTTTCTTCCCGTTTCAAAAGCGACTGATGTCTCTCCCGAAAGCCCATGCCTTGAACCAGTGCATCGGTATCAACACCTTGTTGGCAACGCTAACCAGACGAGACGAGGGCAGCGGGGGAGGGGGGGGGGGGGGGGGGNGGGGGGGGGGGGGGGGGGGGGGGGGGGGGGGGGGGGGGGGGGGGCTGTGGGCCGAGCGCGAACTCAAATTCTTCAGCGATGTTTGTTTGTCATGTGATCACTGCCGCTATCGCCCTCTCATTCATGTCTCTACCTTTCTACCCCAGGAGCGAATGCAGCCGAGGGTACAGGCTGACGCGCACAGTACACCATGAACGAGCAACATAAATCACGAGAAAACTTACCTCACGGTCTTCGTCCAGTATGCGCTTCGCCAAGTCACGAACGCCAGGAACCCATCCAGAACAGGCCCTCCTGCCTCACTGCCACCGCCACCGCGTACCCCTTTCAAGTCTGCGATGGCTTTCCAGTCGCCGACTTGCGCCATCGAACCCAGGTGACGATAGTAGAACGGAGGCATGTCGGAATGGCCAACGTCGCTGCTCTTGGAGAAGCATTTCGCCAGGTACTGCCGTGATGGTCGTCGTCGAGTTACCGGAGGATGGGAAAAGGGGGAGACACATAAAACGTGCTCGTCTTTAATTAAGAATCTCTTGGTGTGGGCAACCGTCGAAGGGGGCTTGTATCCCAACAGAGACAACATAGGTTTTGTGTGTGAAGCGGGGTCCAGACTCACATATCGTAAAGAACGCAACCCTCGGACTCTTGAACTATTTATTTTATGTTCTTAAATGATGGTGGAGCGTTCTGTTATGAACGAGTGTCAAGAGTCATTGGCTTGTATGTGCTGCTACCTCTTGACGTAGTTACAACATAAATGTCGTTCTGATCTCTGCCTGGACACCTCGTGTTCAACACCCCAACAGATCCTCAAGACAATGAAAGGGATTTCTGTGGTCAGCGGCTAAATCCAAACATGGCTAAACGACGAGGGATGCAACGATTACTTTTCCTGTCAACCCAACCATGTAATTCGGCTAGAACCACCGCGCTTGCTTGGCGGCCACAAGTCCTCATCTGCGTTTGTTTCCCGCACTCAGCGCGAAATAAACCATCGAAAACGTACACCGAGCGGCCCTTCACCTTGCCCTGCTGATCGGCAACTTGCGCGAGTGGCCCCAGCGGATTCTCGGGGTTGGCCGCGGCGTCCCCCAAAGCAAAAACGCCGTCCATCCCTGGAACCCTCAACCGCCCGTCGATCTTGATCCTGCCCCTCTCTTTCTCGACCCCTTCCATCGAAGAGACGAGCTCCGTGGGGGCTAGGCCGGTCGACCACACCTGGAACAAGACCAATAATTCAGTCGTTGTTGATATAGTCTTCACATCCAACGTCGGTCCGCTCTCTGCTCGGTATCGTACAACACGTAGATTATAAGGTAAGGACACTTGCACATGAGTATTACGCACAGGCTACTACAGCGCGTACTTTGACCGGTGCGACAAGCTACGACGCCAGTAGCCCCAATCGTTCAGCAAGCGTTGGTTGGTTAGATTTCGGGAGGTGAACAACTCAACGGACGATTTGCACGCACTCCCATGTTGGTAGAGATAGCGCATGGTGTTCAAGTTTCAGCCAACTGCAAACGTGATAAATTCCCCCACCCGTAACAGCCATCTCGGGAGCGCGGAAAAAAAACGAGCAAAACGAAGCGTAACTTACCATTAGCCCGAACGGTAACTTGCGGCCATCATCAAGAGTGCACTCCGTCGGCCCCACCGACGCCACGGATGTGTTGAGCAGAACTTCCACCTTCGAACGTCGATACGGATGAACACGAGAATACGTGACTTGTGTGCATGACCACGAACTGGGGGATATCGAATCGAGAGGACTGAGGGATCTGCTCGATGGTCAACTGCAATTGATTGCAACTGCATCGACGTCTGGCAAGCTACTACAATAGTGCGTTTCCATGAAACAACAGCGGCAGGCGAAGACGTGAATACGTTAAGATCCTCGGTGTCGGGGGTAGACCTTCACCTTGGATAACCATTTCTTGAGTGTTGCTTTGAAGGGTGTTCATTCGAGCGCATAGAAGCAAGGATTGAGAAATACGGACGCATACATTATACCTTGCGGTTCTCAAGAAGCCGAGTGGTGTAGCTGATGAGCTTTTCGTCGAAACTGCCCATGATGCGGTCGCTAGCCTCGACCAGATGAACCGACACCTGGAATGAACGCATGTCGTTGTTAGGTGTCGGCAGGAACAACAAGGCGAAGAGCGTGGGGTACACGTGATCGACACCGGTTGGTTGAGAGTGACGATTCGTTGGACAAGCAGTACGGACAAGAAGGGGGCCAAGAGTGGATTGATTGTCTCTCTCGTACAACACCAACCCATTACCCGCAACATCACCGACGCACACCACAACGCTTTAAACAGCGGCAACAACAACAACAACAACGACAACGACAAAAAAAAAGTACTGGGAACTCCCACCCCCGCTACAAGCAGGGCTGCTGTGTCACCTTGTGTTGTAAGTCTGGGTACCATCTCTTCACATCCGTCCTCAAAAAGTCATGCAGCTCGGCCGCGTACCTTGAAAAAGGAGTAGTCGAAGGCGAAACAAGTTGAAATACAGCCACAAAACTCGCACATAACTCACATCTGAACTGCCGAGTTTTAACAGTTCACGCAGGTCCTCGGTGAACCGGGATTCCCACTCAATGGTGCAAAAATCCCGTTGTACGATGTCGGTCGTACTCTTACTCCACCCAGACTTCATCTGTGAAAGTATTCTCCAATAAAATGGGCGTCTTCTTCCCTCCTGGACTTGGCGTACTCGATCTAGCAACTAATAAACCACGTGACGCTCTCAACGAATGCCTCCTTTTCTGTGGATAAATAAACTTGGTTTTCTTACTCGATGGATGTCGGACCCCCGCCGACAACGACGAATGACAAAAGCCGAGACCCCTCCTCCTCGGAGATGAAGGGGCTCGCGGCCCGCTCGAAGCATTCTAGCAGGCGGTTGCGGATGTTGCGGGCGTCGCTGAGCTGCTTCAAAAAGAACACGTGATTTTCCTTAGTNGGGGGGGGGGGGGGGGGGGGGGGGGGGGGGGGGGGGGGGGGGGGGCAGAGAGAGGGAGTGAGAATGAGACAATACCAACAGAGACAGAGACAGAGGGAGACGGAGAGAGAAACAGAGAGAGAGAAAGAAAGAGAGCATGCACATGACAATAACATATTCCATTTAAATATAGTGTACGTCAGGCAAAGACAACAAGAACAACCGGAACTCCCGGGCTTGTTTTTAGTATGGATCATTTTCCCCACATTGCTCACCATGGATCCATATTCCACATCCATTCTTCACAGACACCACGTGGTCATTCAACTTGTCTCACTCCCATGGAAAATATCCCCAGAACAAAATTCCCAATCATGGGATCGTATTTTTCTCAAGAGCGACGTGTGCGCGTGCGCTTGGCATAAACGTATACCGTACAAAGACATGACGACGACATCAAGCACCGCTACCGAAACTGTGATGACAAAAAAAACTGTTCTCGAAGAGCACAAGGAAGGTATTTCGCACACTGTTGTACGCGCGAAAAACCGTCTGCCCAAACGACACAAACTTGTATGACGGCGATACCTCTACTCTAAAGCACGCCTTTCTCTCGCCCCTGCCGGTATGGGACAGTACCTTAACACGGACAACTCCTCCACCGAGACCCCCAGTCAGGGCAAGTACAATAGCCCCTACCGTAAGCGCTAGGTTGGTCAATGGGTACACGTACGCTACAAGGCCTGCCTCCGAAGTGGGCTGGCTCATCAGAGCATAGTTGTAGTAGTAATGGTAGTGTCATCAAGGCGTGATGCAAGGTTGTTGTTGGTGTGAGTCAACTGCTACCTGCCATCAGTGACGTTTTCCCAAGCTCGACAAGCCCACAACAAAGCTGACGTGATATTGGCTCGAAGAGCCCAGCGACCACCAACGAATCACAAGAACAAATTACAAATCTGTATACAATCGCACATCCAATCTGACAACAGAAAGCCATCTACACCTCGCTGACGCCGGGCACACCGAAGGTATTGTTCTTAGCACCGGTAGCGATAACGAGAGAGTCGTAGTCGACTTCGTGCTCCGTGCCCTTGAACGCTTCCTGACATCGCAGGGTTTTGGACTCGAAATCTACGCCTATCGATGACAAGTGAAGAAACGGCGGCGGAGGGTACTCGACATCAGATCGTTGACAGCCCAGAGCAACAATGAAAGGGCGTGAGTTCAAAAACCGTACAGAGTAGAGTACAGTGTTGTTGTTATTGTTGTTGTTGTTGTTGTTGTTGTTGTTGTTGTTGTTGTTATTGTTATTGTTGCCTTCACATTAAAAACCGTTCCGGTCTCCGCTCAGTACCTTCTAATGTCCGTTCTGGTCCAACTGTGTGCGAAGGAATATTCCAAGGAGAGCTGAGAGCGGGGGAGGGATTCGAGAGGAGCCCTTCTCGAGGGGGAAACAACTCAGAGGGTTGGATGCCGCACTATTAGCAAAGACGAGGAGGGGAAAGACCGATCGCGATGGTACAAGGGAAACCGGCTGCGCGTAAAACAACGACGAACAGGCATATGATATTGCAGTCAACGAGGTTCATGTTTGAGACTGTCGTATGCCATACCAAGTCCCCGGCTCCCAACACCAATCTTACGCGTATCACTTGCAAATGTCGGTAAGCAAAATCGTGTTGTTCAGTTGTTGCCCAGGCTCGCATCTCTTTCGGTACGTTTCGGTCTTTCGATGGACAAAGGAAGGTAAACGGTACTCACTCAGGACCGATGCCTGGAGGTAGTGGAGCCCTTTGATTGTGCGAACGGGCTCTTGAATACACCTGCACAAATACATTCCCGGAACTCATGTCAGGTGAGCTGTCAGCAAATAGCCGTGTGTGTATCTCTCTATTGTAGAGTGCACGAGGGAAGTGCGCAATGAAGAGAAAAAACATGACAAAAAGCAAATGGAAAGTGTCGGGAGGTGTTCGTGCCCTACGGTCGCACGAGATCCGCGTGCCTCTGTGACTAGGGATCGTACATATGTAGGCACGCGCGTTAGAAACGACACCAGGTTCCGTGTCCGACGCGGAAACGATAAAACATGTCCTTGCACCCCACACCTGGCCGCCGCCAACACGCCAACGTTTCCCAGATGGCCCAAACGAACGGGCGTTACCGCCGAATGTTTATCGCAACGATTCAGAAGCAAGGCATTGGTTCACACGTTCGCACCTGAACTCGAGAGTCCCGACGGTGGTCGAGGGAAGCAGTGGCGTGAACAGGAAGTGGTTGCGAGGGCTGATGACGGTCACGTCGTACTTCTTCTTGTCCACCTCGCGGGCTACAAACCGGCCATTGCGGCAACACCAGACGACATCATGCATGTCATTTGGTTTGGACTAGCGCCGGGCGTTTAGACAACATCACATGTGCTCTGTAGCACGGCGACATCACGCTATGCGCTCCTCTGCCTTTGAACACGGCTTTTGCAATGTAGTCGAGTGTCGATGTTTCGCTAGTCACACGTATTAAGCAACATCACGAATCTCGTGTGTACCTACAGTACAGCACTTTCGCTCCCGGAATAACTGTACGGCTACTCATCACATACACGCCGCCATTCCATTGAAATAGCAGAAGTCTCCATGCGTGTGAGTCAAACGCCCAACGCCGCTGCGTCTGTAGCCAGGCGAGGAGTACGCGGAACATGCACGCTGGCTCCGCTGAACCTAAAGCCAGTTTCCAAACAAAAGGACAGCAGCAATTATGAAAGTCACGGGATGGAAACGAGAGACAGAGGAGACCCCACGCCAAATTCGCAACACACCAGCAGTGACCCAATGACTTACCAACGCGAAACCCGCCCCATCCCGTCCCCAGGATAATGAGCTTGGTTTTGCCGCCGCCAGCCGCGGAAGAAGAGCTCGGTCTTGTCCCCAGCCGCATCATCGCTACTACGCTGCCACTCCCCAGCGGGCACAACCGGCGTGTGGAAGTCAACAACAACATCAGAACCTACGGATACAGAGCATACACTGAGTGGGAAATGACAACAGGACAAAGATCAGCGCGTGCTTGGTGTCTCTCGCTGCCCGTGAGGTGATGCGGTGGGGAAACGGGGAAAGCGATCATTATACCGCCGCTTTCGCCGCCGTGCTGAGTGCTGATTGGTGCGGCCCAATTCGCGAACCCGTCCAGGTTCCCCATCGGCGACGGTTGGTGTGCGGTTTTTAAGGGGCAACATCATGAGAACATTCTATCTTTCAAGTCACGTGTCCTTGCTGGCAAGCCAGCCTCGTCTTTTCGGATACGCGATAACGTATCATCCATGACCTGGAGAGCTCAGCCATTGCTCAACAGAACACACTGACGGTCTCCTGTTGCCGCCGCCCATCAACAAACCTACGGATGTGCTGCTGTACATCTGTAGAATACATTTACATCTTGGTGAATAAAGGCTAGACTATCCATGTTTTTTTGGAAACGAGTTATGCCGCATTTTTTTTTGTTTCTCGAGGATCGTGTGTTCGTCACACCTCTCTCTCGACGTGGTTACATGATGTCTCAGTTTCTCACCTTTTGGGTTGCATGAGCCACAACGTTAATGGTGAGGGCTGGAGGTGTCGACTGGCATGGTTCAAGTGGTGCCAACGGAGGGGAGCCCTGTGGAAGGAGAAAATGCCGGCAAGGATCATGCTTCCCCCAACAAGAATGGCAGCAGCGACATTGTAGACACTGCCAACAATGACAAGAATCAAGGGCAAATGCAAACGGGCAATGACGCCAAAAAAGCGCCGTCATCAAGTCCACCCGCAGCACGCACTGCCGATGGAGCATCTGCGGGGGAGGAGGGGAAGCTGCACGTCGGCAGTGGGGCCGCAACCGATGCCGATGTATCTGCCGCTGCCGTTGATGGTGACAACAAGCCGCAGCAGCAGGCACTGCCAGCGGCCACAAAGGACCCATCCAACCCCGCTCATGCTGACGAGACACAACAACAGGCATTGCCAGGGGTCATCGCAGACTCTTCCGAACCCCCAGATGACAGTGTCAAGCCTGATTCCCCCGTAGACCCTACGGCTAGTACTGGCGATCCTTCCAAACCCCCTGATGGTGACGAGTCCCAGCAGCAGGGAACATCGGCGGTGCATACGGCGGAAGACGGCGGGGGTCCGGAAGCAGTACCCGCGAAGTCGCAACTCCCACCCCCCACCTTGGAGATGGACAAGCACAGCGGGATGACCACCTTTTCACTCATGCGCCAGGACGAGGAGGGGTCGAGCCTGGACGCGTCTGACGCGGGCAAAGCCGCCGTTCGCGGTGAACAAGAAGATGGTCAATACAATAAGGGAGATGGAGCTGTGGAAATTCTAGCACAAGAACAGGAGGGGTTTGACGGCGAGGGGGAGTCAGAGGAACCAGTGGGTACCACCTTTGCCAGGCGAGGAACGCGCAGGTTCGTTCGTCAAGGCACGGGTATCAGCATGGCTGACGGCGTGTCGCCGGAAGGCAAAAAGAAAAAGAAAGCGCCATTTCACGTCCCCCCAACCATGTACATGGGACACCCCGTTGGAAGCATGGCGGCAGAGTTCTTGGAGCGGCAGAAGCACAGGTTGGTGGACGTGAAGAACCGGCGGGAGGAGGTGGCCGGGCTGTTAAAGTTGGTTGTGGACCATAACCCTCGAAACACCGGTTCAGACGCTCCCGACATCGACAAGGTGTTTCCGGACAAGCGTGGGAGAGACAATAGCCAGGGGGATTGGTGCATCTGAAAGGGATTAATAGTCCATATGTCTGCGTGTTGTTACTTGTTGTTTCTACTGGCCATCGTATTGCTGTGCGTGTTCTTGTTCTGGATGCTATGGCGAGATTGGTAGAGTGAGAGGGAGTAACGGTTCTTGTCGAAAACGGATAGACCTCACTCTTTCCGCCGCCACCACCCGTGTTAGAGGGAGGCCCGAGTTGGATGTGGATGTGATGTCGCAATTTTCCACCGCTGATAGCAAAAACTCTACGCGTACCTTTATGGCGCAGCTTTCCTATTTTTGACTTAACATTGACTACTAGGTTCGACGTTGCCTCTGGCGGAGCATGATGCTTGATTGTGGCTCGATGTTGTTTTAGGTGCAGGAAGCAGGGAGGTGGGGGGGCGTGTTGTGGGCGTTGCGAAAGCTGGTTCACTCCAACCACGCCACACTAACCCTACGGACAAATTTTGGGCCTCTCGAGTCGGTACGCCGTTCGAACTTGAGCTCTTCCCCGTCAAACGGAAGGCTGTGTCCTCTGCCCCGAGGGGGGGGGGGGGGCGGGGGGTCCATGTGCTGCTTGTGTAGACTGTTTCAAGACGAATGGAGCTGAATTGAACGACAGTGAACTTGCGAAGAATGGGCCTGAAGNGGGGGGGGGGGGGGGTGGCGGGGGGTCCATGTGCTGCTTGTGTAGACTGTTTCAAGACGAATGGAGCTGAATTGAACGACAGTGAACTTGCGAAGAATGGGCCTGAAGTTTTCTTTGTCTTCGTCACAAGCTTGCCACTTGAGAAGAAGGCGTTCGTCCATCGAGGACACACCAAAATGGCCCGCGCTCGGCTGTGAATCAGAGGAGAAATTTTACTGCCAACACGTTCCCAGGCTCTTGCAGTCGCCAGTGGAGTGATACAATATTGCACCTCTTCGAAACCTCGCGTGAACCCAGCTTCCAACACGGCACATGGAAGGCCCTTGGCTTATCGAAAATTGGCACTTCGGCCCTCTGAGCACTGGGCGTGTGGGAACGATCGAACACCCTGGGAGAGAGTCGCCAAAAAAAAGGAGCTCAACAGAACTACGCGTGTGGATTGGTAAATAGTTCTTTGTTGCGTAGAAGATGTAGAAGCGATCACACAGCCGTTGCGCACCTACGGCCACAACACAAACAGCTATCTCCTGGCGAGACCTACGAGAACTACACGCCACGTGCAACCGTTCCTGCAGGTGTTTCTCTATATCTATCTCGTGGTCGTGACAAGCCGACACCGTTTTCTGGAGTACAATAGTACCACGACGAATCAAACTCCTCGAAAAGTGTCGTGTGCGCCAGTGTTAACGGATAGGGACATCTAGCACCCAATCTGCAAAATGAGACCACGAGCAAAGCCTCAGATAGTGGCGAAAGCAACCAGCTGATTGGCATACTCTAATTCCTTCACCTATTAATAGTTCAACGCCACGCGATATGAATCTAACTCCTGCGTTCGTCCCGCCTAACCCGTTTACCTATGTACGCCCTCGCTAACCCCACTCTGAGGACAATGCACAGAGCTGGTACAGCCAATGCCAGCGAGAACTTTATTAGAGACTCGACATCAAACTACCCAGGCTCGCAATCGATGTCGAAAAAACCGAGTGTTGACTTTAGGCACGAGCTGGTTTGGCCTCTAGCAACCCCAAACCATTTCCCCAATCGACCCACTACTCTCCTGACATTTGTGTAGCTTACAATGTCTCCCTTGTCGGTCGTAGCACGATGGGTCAGGACACGCGAGTGTCTTATCCCTTCCAATGTGAGAGAGACCCACCAAGCACGAAACCGCGATGGACAACGCCCCACGATTTTGTCGTAAAACGCAGTGGTATTGCTACTGCCAAGGGGGGGCTCACTTCAAGCTCAAGCATGCACGGAAGACTACAACACACCACACATCTGTCGATCAGCATCGAGATCGTGAAGCGTGTATCAATATCATAAACGAAACTTGGGGGAGGAGTCCCGCGTGTATCGTCAGTCAGCTACTGGAAGTACGTATCGTAGTCCAAAGGCAACAGTCCCAATAGCTGCGCGAACGTCTCGATCTGCTGGGGGATGCTTTGCCCCGTCCAGTACTCCGTGAGCATGCCCACCGTGATCCCAAACATGGCGGACCTACAGCGATGGGGACGGACGGAGCACACGACGGCAAACAACGGAACACGGTCGTACGGTTGAACAGAGCACATGCATCAGGCAAGCCCTGTCAGAGCTCAAAGGTGGAGTATCGAAAAAACGGCGAGAGCTCAAGCAGTCCCCGAGCTCAAAGGCGGAGTGCCGCTAGATGGTGGCACCGGGGTGCGATCGTTTCTTTCTTCTTTCAGTAATTTCCTGCTCGCATTTTCATCGCAGTCTCTGGTGGGTTAGTTCAGTCTGAGAGGGTATGTCACTCCAAGGCCGGTCCGTAAATTGAACTGAACAGCGTCGCTCTTCTTCCTTTTGGATGGCACGCCCCCGGTGCGATACTATACCATGACTCCGACGGGGGTAGAACTGAACAATATCCCACAGGCTTTACTGGTACAGTAGCTCACAAGACTTGTACCGTAATACATTGGTAGGCACGCCGGTGTGATTCAGAAAGTCCAACTGTGGTGTTCTGGGTGTGGTTCGAAATTGAATGCTGATTTCTACCTTGGTGGCCAATATATTTTTCCATAGGTCACCCGATTAGGGCGTAAGACACTGCTCAAAGACACACTCACACGCCCTTCTTAGATCCCTGTGCTGGGATGTTACTTGTATCCAGTGACATTGGCGCCGTTGCCTTGGCCAGTAGTACGATCGATGTATGTATTTAAGCAACACGTGCAGAAAACAACAAATCCTGTGTGCCTCCGGCTGATCCATCAAACATCTACACCGCAAGGTGCGTAGACTAACTGGCGCTAGAGTAGATGACAAGAACATACACACTCTACACACACAGACACCTCTCCCGTGACGTCCCCTCACGGGGTCCCAGACCATGGTAGCCCCTAGAAGCATTTTGTGTTGTCAGCCGCACTGAGAATGGCGTCTCTTCATTGGTCAGCCGGTTAGTGACGTCGATGCCAACAACAAAAACACACCCACAAAAATCCGGTGTGACTTTCCTTTTGTGACTCCGGCTGATGTTTGAACCATACACCGAAAGGTATGGAGACTGGCGCCAGAGTAGATGAGAAGATCACACACATATGTACACACACACCTCCCGTTCCACAGCTCTGCCCTGGGGCAGAACCCGAAGGTGATTGCGTCCTCCGCCTCCTTGTCAAGCCGCTCCCTCCTTAGCTGCTGAGCGATCTTCTCGAGCCCCTTCTGTTGCTCCGCGAGCACTTCCGGCGGCAGCACGATCTTGCCAGGGATGTCGTCGTCTGCAAGCGGTATTTTTGTCATTGTCGAAACGCACAACATTGACCGTTTAGGTGAGACAACATAAACAGTCCAGAACACTAATCCCTATATAAGTGAGCACGAATCGCGTGGGAGGAAAAAGAAGGTTCTCAGACATTGCGGCAATCGCCCGTTACGTGTTTTACCATGGCGTGGTGAAACAACGTGTCGATGCTTCCATGGGAATCTGGGCATTTCTGCTGGCGTGCAATACACTAAAAAAAACGGTTTCACGGTCATGCAGGCAGGTATTTACGTCTTGTATACAACCGATCACGTGTGCTTCCAACTTCGTGAGCTAGCGCATCCCCTGGACCCATTTTCAAAGCCCCAATACCCCAAGACGACGAAGAGGATGCAACAACCAAACGATACATGTTCGGAAGCTCTCGACGAGATGGTTCCAACGCCGCCATCTTCGGCGCCGTCTTTTTCCTTGCTGCAGAGCTACTCGAGCTTTGAAAGTCCACCCAACGCGTGCAGAATCTTTCGTTGCCAACGGCATGAACAAGCGCGGTGCGCTCGACACACTCTCCTCCCAGACCAAACACGCGGCACATGGTCATGACCAGACCGACCCGGCACTCCTGCCTGTCGTATTGGGCACCCCTCCGCCACCCACCCTGGGGGTTGTACAACTCCCCCCCTTTCACATCAAGAGTACAATACCCGGCAGGTAATGATGGTGTTGGATGGGGCCCGCTTGGGTCGTATCTATCGAAGAAATCAAATCCTGATGAGGCCCATTCAAATTTGAGCTTGATGATACATTGAGTCCAGGAGTATTCACCCTTCTACCGGAGCTTTGGCGGCCTCCGAAAGCAGTTGAGTACAACGCGTGGCTCACCGTCCATTCCGGGGATGGGATCAGGCTTGATCGGTCCCGGCGCCATGGGCGCAATCCCGGCCCCACGCGGAATGACAATGGGATCGTCGTCCCTCCTTCCCGCCATCTCGCTGACGAGGTCGTCCAACTCCGCGTTCACCTTCCGCTTCGGCTTCGTCGCCACCGCGCTAGAGGTATCATCGTCGGTCATGTCTTCCCCCGAGTCGCTGCCCCCCTCGCCGTCCGCGGCGGACAAGGCCACCGACAGTCTGCCCGGCCGTACGCGCAAGCTGCTGCCACTCCCGCTGGTTGCCTGCGGTGTTGAGAGCGGAAGACGGTCGGAAAAGAAAACGGCAGGGGTGTCCATAACCCGGAACCCACCACGCCATGTACCGGTTATATAACCTTTTGGCGGATCCTATCGCGGTTGTACAACCTCACACATTCGGGGATAGAACTCTCCCATCCCCTGATGGGTTTCCAATGTATTTTGTTCGTTTTTCCGGCGGCCGCTGTGCTAGCTTGTGAACTACCAACCCTACCAAAAATATTTACCGTTTCGGCGTCGTGATTGTCATTCGTTTGCAATGTGATGATTCATTTTACTTTCTGTCAAAACATGTTATTTTGTGGTTCTAAAAGTCGGCATGCGATCACCTATGTGATGATCGGCCCCCCAGCAGCACAACGCGCTTGCTAATGCTTGGAAGTACGATAACTCATAAAGAGGTCAAACTTGTGCTCTGTGTTTCATACTTCATCGGGCAGGGTGAAGGGTTGCCCCTCTTCTTCGTCCACTCTTCCTTAGCTTGACCACCGCAAAACAAAAAACAAGACAACAAGCCGGGAGCCGATGGGTCTGTGGCTGTCACCTCTCCGGCTTGAATATTGCAATATTGCCGAGCCTAGCCCCACTCCATTTTACATGTTTCAGGGACTGATGCAGCGATATTGTGGACCATTCATCATGAACGGAGTCGATCATCTTCAGGTAAGTGTTTTCAATGAGTTGACAGCGTGGCAGGTTAGTTGCCATACTCGTTTATGACAAAGGCCCAGACGAACTGACGTGGGGGGGCATGGACAATTTGACTGCAGAGAGTTAACGTTCGAAATCGTCGAAAGAGCTACTGGCGCGTAGCAAGAGAGAGAGAGAGAGAGAGGTCTTCAGCTACGCCAACTCTCGTATTCGGCAACGCGTAACGCAAAGGACCGATTACTTGAAATTATTTTATCGATGATCCTCACACGCGAAACACTCGGCACCCCAACATTGTGACCCACATATTGGTTCCAGTATTCGATTCGCAAGTCGACCACATGTACAGCGGCATCAGGCTCAATAACGGTGGAGTGCAGGATGCATCCTAGTTGACCCATCAACCTTTCCACATTTTCATACTCTCCATGGACACATTACACAGCAGTGTGGCCGCACTTGGGTTGTTGCAACTGGAAACAAAGCACACGTTGCGGTGGAATTCCAGACAGGACACCAGTGTAAGGAAAAATACACAGCCGCAGCCAGTGGAGCAAACATGATCACCCCACTGCTGCGTTTCTTCCACAACTATCGTGTCGTTGTCACGGATTAAGCTTTGACCGCACTTTTTGCAGGAGCATGCTATGATAACGATCAGCGACTATAGTAGTGCTGTCTGTGTGGTGGTGCAGCGGTTGTCTGGCGAGCCAATGAGCGTTGAGGGTCGAAAGCAGTGACCACAATGTACATAGGAGGATTAACTTCATACGAGGAAGGGAGTTGTAAGATAAAAGCGATTGCCCCTCGTCTGTTCTCGAAAGGCTTGCCGCGATTCAGGACCATAGGTGCCTGCATTGCATAGCGTCAGCCCCCTTTGACAAGTCTGTAGGCCAGGGGGCGCTTCATGAGCAGGCGTATGCGAAGGCCGTTGCACGAGGAGTTCGATTCAACTCGGAAAATCAACCTACCTGATGTATTCGTTGACATCGTACGTGTACAGCAGTAGTGATGCAATATCTGCCCACGTGAAGAAGCTCTGCGCCACGAACCGGTTGCATGGTATCAAAAGCCGCCGCATCTTGGCGCAAAGCAATACGAAGCACAGGCAGGAAAAGTCTAGTGCTGTGTTTCCTTCCGAAGCGGCTGCTACTGCAACAGAGGAGCGGCCCAATCAATACATGAGCACACGCAGAGAAGGGCCTGATCATAATGAACACACGCTCCTAGGCGTCACCCGCTCCAAACAAAAACGGCCATGTGCAACTGCGTAGGTTGGACTTTAGCGCCTTGACGTCGACCAGGATAGCACTTCTTTGCCTTTTGCGCTGGCTAGCTGGCCCTACGGACACCTGCTGCGCTACGTGCGTATTGAGAGCCTACGATCGCTCTCCCTCAAGACGGGGTGTGTACGCCAGATGCAACCTCACCTGTGACGAGTGTGCTGTACAAGATGTGCACCCTGATGGTGTTGCCCCCAACGGTATGAACGCGAACGAAGACACCTGCACCATCGACACACAACCCACCCCCAACGCGACGCTTGAAGAAAGACGCATCCTGCTCCTCTGCGGGCTGGGATCAGTAGCGATACTCACGTTGCCCGTTGTTTGTTAATCAAACTCAGTGAGTCATTTTAGTCAACGTTGCATCGAGGTTTGGAGGCATGTTGTAACCGACGTGTTTTTTTTTCTACATTTCGTCGATTGTGCTTCTTCACGCCGTTCGGTTCTCGACGGCGGCTGTGGTTTCGGTGAGCGACGACGGATGCACATAGGGAATGCGATGACCCATGCAAGAGGAACATTCTTCAAGCGAAGGTTATAAAGGTGTTGGGCATGTCGGCCCCCCAAGATTCAACGGCAGCTGCAGCCGACGGAGCGCCTTCGTGGAACGAAAGTTACCACAAGGGAAGTTTCGGACACGGCAGCGCTTCGACAGCGGCAGCACTCAATACTGACGACGGCGGCGGTGGGAGAAGCAATATGGAGAGGCTTATTCAATTGTTCACTAACGAGGATACCGCTGAAATAGTTGAGCGGCAGCTCGTCGTCCTTCGGCAGGTGTGCAAGGTCCGACAACGAGGGTGAGCGGACTGCTGCATGTATGTAGCGGACTGCTGCAAACTTCGTGACTTCGGTAGTCTTAAGTATTTGAGGATGTACTGTAGTTGGTGAAGCATGTGAGGTGCAGCATGTGCTGTGGTGGTACCCACGATGAAGGCCATTGGGTAGCTGTCGTCGTATACCAGCGAGCGAAAGCTGTGGGGTGTGCGCTACTACAGGTAGGCTACCACGACATTGTCTAGGAGGGCCGGTGGTCGCCGGCAAGCAAGTGGCAATTGGAATTAGCCCAACGGGTATTGTCTAAGGTGGTTATTTGGTGGAGGTCCACACAGGTCCATATCATGCCGATAATACTTCAAATGTTGAATGTATCAGTTCTGCAAAACAGCAGCAGGACGGCAATAAAGAGGTTGCTATGATGTGATGCACGAGAGCGCGCACTTGCAGTTCCTTCGCCGGACCCATCTGTCCCAGAGGCAGTAACCGCGCAGAGCAGACGAGATACGCGAACCGAGTGCAACCTTCAAACCACCGTACACTGCCTCCCTCCTGTATCTGTCTTTCGACCCGACGTCTGGTACCAACCCTCCCTTCATGCCTGCTTCATTGCTCGCTCTCTACTGTAGGTTTCGCTATGGAGAACTAGCTCTAGTCGAGCGCCTTCTGCCCCTGGTCGAGAGCAGGGTTACTCACGGGCACCAAGCTAGCGAGTTCCGCGGCTTTCTTCTGAAACTACTGGACATATGTTCGCTTGCCCCTGTGCGCGATCGTGCCAACCAAGAGTTCACCGAACGCGGCTTGACCGCCGCGAGTTCCTTGTTTCATGTGCTAGGAGGGCTGCTTTGGTCACCCGACGCCGGTATCCAATCAGCAACCGCCGTCGCTCTGAAGAAGATTGCCGCCGGGAATGACCCCACCCGACCGAACACTCCGGACGACGAAAACAACCACCGTTTCGGTGAGTGCCGAGACGACCTCCGACCAAAGTCTAAGGACATCAACCAGGCCCTGCTGCTGGGGTGTGGGGTCGTGACTTCGGCCGTCGCCTGCCTCGGCGCGGTTGTCGGCGGTGTTTCGGCGAGCCTTGCCGAGCTCGACGAAGATTCTTCCTTCGACTCTAGCAGCTTCGACGGCGGTGATGATGCGGGTGCTGTTGACGAAATCGTTCAGGCTTCCTCTGCTCTGGAGGTTACCGGCTTGCCTCAGCCCGGCGGTGATCACGATCTCGACAACGCGGAACAGGCCGACGACAAAAATGACGACGGCGACGAAGTCGATAGCACCGCAACGAAAGCCCACGACGAGCTTGAACCCCAAAATGCGGAGGTCGGCGGTGATGGCAGGGCAGGAAAATCTTCAAGCTTGGCACTGAAATATGTTGTACTCTCGTCTCTGCTACAGCTTGTGCGGGAGCTGTCGACTGACGTTAACTCCTCGGCGGCGATGGTCGAGGAAGGGATTGCAGCTCTCCTCGTGCAAGTGATACGGGCCGTCAGAGGAATCCGCGACCCCACGCTTTCCATCACGGTGGAGGTGATGTGGAACTGCCTCGAGCACAGCCAAAACGCGATGGACAGCGGTCCCGCGGCGAAGAGTCGCACGAGTCTCATCCGAAAAGCGAGGAAGAGCAACGCCGCGTTCGCGCTCTCGAGCTGGAACGGCGTCTCGGCCCTTCGAGACACGGTGGAGACTCTCTTGCTCGGAGGCTTCCGTAACAAGGACAAGGAGCTCCGCAACGAGGCCGTGATTGTCGCGAGCCAGCTCTTGACCAACGGCCGCAGCCATCCTCTCTTCCGAAGCACCGGCATGCTGCTGCTGTTGCTACGGTACGCCACCGCCATCGAGACCGGGCTAGCTGACGGCAACCCCGCCGCCGTGGAACTGGAAGCAAACACTTTCTCGGTGGCATGCACGGACGGCGGCGGAAGCAGCGACGGAGGCCGGACAGGGGTACCCGAGCTAGGGCCTCTCGCGGACCCGAGAAACTTCGCCACCCCGAAGGAGGTGGACATGGAGCTGAAGCTGCTGCTGTGGTCCCTGCTGACGGACCTGTGCAAGCGCGACGCTCGCAACATCGAGGTGGTGGACGCGTCGCCGCTGATGGAAACGCTCTTGATGTACATGGACCTCGTGGTCGAGGAGGGCCAGAGCGGCGACGCTCTTCCTCCGGGCATGAGCCGCTCGATCTCGCTAGCGTCCTTGCCTCCCCTGGGAAGCGGTCACCACCTGAACTCTCCGACAACAACCGTCGGACCCTCGGCTTCTCCGCGTTCTTCAGCGGGCGGAGCGGGTGGCTTCAAGAGAAATTCTAGCGGAGCGGGCGGCTCGGAGGTTGGGGGTGACAACCGACCGTCGGCCGCGCCCCCTTCAGTCAGCGCCCCGATCTCCGGCGACCACCACCCCTTGGCAAACGGCACGGGTGCGGGCGGTAAGAGCTCGGGGGGTTCGACGACCTCAGCCGAGCACAACGGGACAGGTGGTGCTGCCCCCCAACAATCGCCGAAGAAAAGGCGGGCGTCCTCGGGCAGCGGCGGTGAGGCGCCGGGGATCGGCGGGGTTGCGCAGCTCTTCGTCCCCGCGAGCGTCTTCCGCCTCCCCATGACCCTGATCCAGCTCCTGCAGCGCCAGGCGATGGCTTCGCTCCTCGTTCTCGCGCCCAAGAGCCCGGCGAAGTTCCAGGCCCTCGGGGGGCATATGGTCACCCTTCGCCTCCTCGATCGCCTCGGGTCGCGCCCCGACAACCAGCGGCTCGTGAGGGTGGCGACCAAGATGCTGGCCACCGTGGTAAGTCTCCCGGGGCTAAAGGAAGAGCTTGGGCGCGTGGACGGGGTGCGAATAATGCTCGACCGCTTCTCCGACGAGTCGAAGCGCGAGCAGCAAGGCGGCGGGGACGGGGCCGGAGGGAGTGGCGTCGGAGGCGTGGGTGGCGGTAGCGTTGGTAGCAGCGGGGGCGGCGGCGGCGGCGGCGGCGGCGAGGGTGCCGGTGATGTGCGTACCGACATGGTGATCATCCTGTGCCGGCTGTGCGAAGAGTGCCCGGAGAACCAGGAGGCGTTCAGGAAAGCCGACGGGGTGCCGATAATGATGGCCGCGGTCAGGGCGTACTGCCGAGCGCGGAGCGAAGCCAAGCAAAAAGAAGGGACCGACAGCTCAAACCGAGGAGAAGGACGAGGAGGCGGGAGTGGCGGGAGTGATGCTGGAGGCGGATCGTCTATGGGTGGTGGGTGTAGCGCCGGGGGTATGGAGTCTGGGGGTGGGGGCTCCGGCGATGAGCGGCTGGACCCGTCGCTGGTGCACATTATTGACTGCGTTTGGTGCGCCGTGGTGGGCAACCGTCGAAGCGAGGCACGGCTGCTGCAGTGTGAGGGGCTGGATACGCTTCTGGACCTGTTGGAGCTGTGCCCCGCTTTCATGCGGCATCAGGTGGCCGTGGCGGGATGGAGGGGTAGATGCACGGCCCATGCAATCACGACTGCAGGGCGTATAGTAGTTGGGAGCGGTGTGGCCCTGGTGCTCCTTTGCCTTTGCCTCAATATGATTTGGAATATGGTGCAGACGGTCTGCGGACTTTTGTTTTGATTCACCAACGATATGCAAGTGTAGGTAGGACAAATGCGAAGTTCGATCTCTGAATGATGCGCATTTTCTCGGTAACTTTCCCTTTTGGAGCAACAACTTCCGCAAGGCTGGGACCTCTATGTCAGGTCGGTTGGACTTAATAATGATCCCATGTGTCTAGGGTGATGTCGAAAAAATTGGCCTTCTCTGCCCCCGAGTGTGGTGCTCAAAGCTGGGATCGACATCGCAACAGCCTAGAGTGTAACATGACTCCGGCGTGATGGCACGCACTCCCTTGCGCGTACTGGAAAACACACAGGTGACAGGTATCATCGCCGACCTACTTCGAAATAAGCGGTCCATCCCGTACGCAAGGGCTTGGCGGAGCGACCTGAACATGCTCAGCGTCACCCAGCTGATGGTGCGTTTGTGGGTGGCAGAAGAGTGCCGGCTCGGAGTGTCCCGCCCGAACGGCGTCCTGCAAAATCTGTGGGAGCCGCTCAAGTCTCACGACCGTCAGCGCGGCCACCGCAGCCTGAGAAAAACGCCTGCTAGGCGCGTTCGGTCGAGACCGACCACCGGGGAGGAGGCGGCAAACGGCTCCAGCACTAGCTTGACGAGCGACTGCGGCACGGCCACCGCCGACGCCCTTCTCTCCAGGACAACCGCTGAAAGCACCGACGCTGCTCAGGTTGTTTCCCTGAACCAGACGTCATCTGGAACCCCTCAGGGTGGCGTTCTGCTCAACGGTGACGTTTTCCCGAACCAGTCGACGACGGAAGAAGACAGAGACGTTTTGGCGCTTGCGGGTGTCGATGATGGTGGTGTGCACGAGGAGGCCAGCAGGCGACATTCCTACGCGGTTTCTCTCGCGCTTGAGGCCGGCAAGCGGGCAGTGGCGATGGAGAAAGGCGGGGGCGGGGGTGGCGGCAGCCAGAGGAAGAGAGGCGCTCATATTGACGCCGAGGCGTCCGTGGCGAAGGCCGTGTCACACTTGGACTTAAGAGGGAAAATCGCGGCGGTGTTGGGGATGGTGGCTTGTAACGGCAACACGACGGATGGGTTGGATCCGAGCGACCTCAAGGCCTCGTACATGGCCGCGAGTTTTTTGGACTTCAGGGCCGGGGAGATCTGGCAAGGGGTGAGCACGCTGTGATTTGTCGACGCCGCGTGTTGTGCTGCGCTGTTGCGATAACCTTCCACACCTAGCCAAAGTTCCCGCTGTGTGGTATCTCGCTCCTTGCAATACATTATCGTGCTAAAAATCGCATAGATCTTATTGTAGGTTACCATCGCGGCCCTCGCCCATTTTCTTTTTGACGTCGTAAAAATCGTGTTGCGTCCCCGCCATCCATTTCCACCCACGACCCACGAAGGTGGCGGCAGAGCTTGATGCGCAGGGGATTAACCCGATCGCAGCCGACGCGCTGGTACTAGACACGATGCTGGAAAGAGCGTTCGATTGTGCCCGGGAGGTGAAGAGCAAGCAGATGGCCCTTACCGTGGAGCAGAGGCAGAGGGACGGGGAGACCGAGGAGGCGTTCTTAGCGGGAATTATCTTCCAACGAGACCAGGCAAGCTTGAACCATCTACTGGGCAATGAGTGTCGTTGTACAAGAAGGCGTTACAGGGGACCTTAGCGATTCAATGTGATGCCAGCCACACACACCGTCGTTAAGGCGCATCGCGTGGAGATCGTGGCGCCGATAAGAGTTATTATAGGCTCGTTCACTAAGGCTTCCACGGAGCCAGGGCACATCCACTAAAGTATACCACTTGAGCCACATTGGAATCAATTTCATGCGTCGTCGACACCTACCGCACGCTTTGCCAACAAGGAAGGCGCCAAGGTAAATAGGGCAGCGTTCGCGAAATGCCGAGTTAACCACCGTGTTCTAGCTTAGGTGTCCCGCGGCGACCCCAAGTAAAAGGTGCTTAAACATGACACCACGAACAATTCAATGTAACTAAATGCAAACAGGAGATCCGACAAGCCATCATCAAGCGAAACGCGCTCATTCCAAGCGCGACCAAGAAGCGTCTGACGGCGAAGAAAGCAAAGGCGGGTATGCATAAAAGGAGCTCCGACGGATCGCAGGGAGGCAACAGCGACATGATAACAACGGGGTCAGATGAAGGAGTACCAGAGGATGACTCCGTCAACAAGGAGCCATACACAGTACAAATCAAAGGTCCGATGGAGGCTGGGCCCGGGTCAGCATTACTAGCGGCTGCAAGATAGTAGAGTAGATGCAGCCTGTTGTGTTTGTGGGTTCAATACGTTTGTTTTTGGTGTGGTGAGAGTTCCTGGTAGGTTGCAAGAGGCCGGACTTCACGAAATGAGTGGAACGTACCTGACCAATACTTTTCATCTGATAAACTGGAGTTTATTTGACGTTCGATTATCTTTGGTTTTGGCATTACGACGAAGCGCACCAGAACCAGTGGTCAACGCGGAGATACTGGTGGGGACAGTTTTCCCGATGTTTGAGTACTGTAGCCCCCCAGCAAAATGATTAGATACACATGTCGTCGCCAATTACCTCTGAATGGGCACGGGGAGTTGTTCCGATGCGCAAGTGAGTTTGTTCCTTTTCTATGTTGTCGCTGGTCCTCTTGTTGCTATTTCGACAAAATTTCCCGTGGCATACTGCTGTTACGACAGGCCTGCTGCACGCTTAGAAAGTCATATAGACCAGGCGGCAATCAACTCACTGTTCGATGTAACAGTTCAATACCAACGGCTGTTACCGCACTGGAAAATCAAGCATGTTCACATAAGCCAATTTTTGGTGTGGACAGCAAAGGTGTTGCTTCCTCACACCATATTACAGCTTTAGTGTGCTGACTCCACTCGGTCATACTTGGCACTTCCTCGCTAGACTAGATATCGACAACAGAAAGCGAATGTGCTACTCCAGTGGTACGCGTCCGGAAACCTCGACTTCCACGCATCCAAGATTGGTCGTAAGCGGTCCCTACATGTAGCTGTTCGATCAGATTTACTTCGTCTTCTTGGCGTCCAGGCTTTCCGCGCGTGAAGGGATAGCGTGCTACTACATTGTACGGGATGAGCGTTGCATAGTTCTCGAATCTGCAGAAAGTACTTGATGCTGTGAAGAAACACGGAGAGAAAAACATGGAACCCGCGTCCCGAACAGCAACAAAAATGGTGTTGGGAACCACGCGGCGAAACAATAAAAATTGCCGTTGAACTTTTAGGGTCCTCCAAAATTGTTTCGAGCCATCGAGGGAGAGGAAACACCACACCACACCTAAGTGCGCCATAACACAAACCATCCGAGCTGGACAGAATATCTGAAAGCACGCGGAGTTCCCAAGCTTCCATCGCCAACAAGTGAGGTGCGTAACAGACAGGCGGCTCTGTGCTTGTTTTGTTCATCCAATGAAAATGCGGGCTCCGGCTAGGATGCGTCATCTCAAGCACTCATCATTGCTCACGAGCGCTCACAGCTGGCGTGTAGCCCTCGCATACCCACATCAGCAAAAGTAGCTACAGCGGCATTCCATGATCCCCATACCCTTTTGCAGCAGGTTCCAAACTCTCAGCAGCAGCAACAGCAGGACGTACAGCCGGATGCCCGTCATGGAGCGCGCGATGCCCTTGCCAAAGTTGCACCTGCGGGAAGGAAGCAGCCCTTCCAGAGCAGGAGACCGGAGCCCGCGCAGCCAGCGGAGAGTACCCTCGCCGCTGCGCAACGCCAAGTTCCGGCCCCTGGCCATGGAGTACGCCGAAGTTCCCCAGCCTACGTCTTGCAAGTACTTCAACGGGGTAGATGATGACGAGGAAGTGACCCAGAGCGAGTTCTGCGCGCACGTCCGGACTGTCGGGTGAGTGATGATTTTCAGCTGATGATTTTGGGGGCGAGAGAGAGGTTAGAATCTTCCATCAATCCGCCATTGTGGCGCTGCTTGCTTATGTTGCTCTGTGGCTGGCCATTCGTTGTCACGCGATGTGCCATGTCCGTAGGCCGGGGAACGTCATGTGTAGAAAAATAAGAGAGAGCGATCGGTGAACGGCAGCATTGTTCTCGAAGATGGAACATGTCCAGAGGAAGGGAGGGGGTCCTAGGAAAAAACATTTGACACACACGTAAACGTGAAACATTCCGATTCAGACGGACCCGAGGGGAATAGACGACGTTCTCCTTCCTCAAGGAGCATTAGCTGCTGCTGCTGCCGCTACCGATGCTGCTGTGTTCGTTGTTGCGCGTGTGGGTTGGTGCTGCAATACAACGTAGCTTTCTTCCAACAGTGCTCGCCCCTCGACAACATACTCCGCACATGTCCATAGTCCAAAACTAAACTTGAACTCTGAACAAACTTCGGACCTGCGAGTACATTGGAAAGGCTTTCGTTGTTCGTTTCTCGCGCGCGGGGGAAAAAGGGTGACTATTTTCATCCCGCCTCGGGGGAGCATATGGACCTCTTGAGAAAATACCTCTAGGAACTAGGTATTTGGTTATTTTTCCCTCTCAGCGCGGGCGGGGAGCGCGCAAGGCTTGTCTGTACCTGCGAAGGTTGTCCGCGTTGGTCTCTTTTTTTAGATGTGTTGCGGTAGGAATTATTTTATCCCTTGTCGTGGCACCACCGCCCCATCCAACAAATACCACAAAATCTCAAAATCTCCACGGGAAACCTCCCGCTGGGATCCCGTCCCAAGAAAGACGTCAATCAAATACACTACATAAAAGGAAGACACTCCTGCCCGCCTAGAACAAGTCATCCGTTGCCTCGCACCCCCGCCCCTCCGATCACCACAACTGACCCGTTCGTTCGACTCTCCCTCCCCCAAACTCTTTCTCGTCGTGGTAACAGGTACTCCACTGTTGGCGGCAAGCCATTCATGTCCGGCAAGTGCCCGCACTGCCACCGCTACGTCAAGTCCGACAACCAGGTCTGCACCCCCAACGCCACCCCGCCGCAGTCTCCCTGGAAGAAGACCCTCAACAACCTGCAGTCCCCGCTGCGCTCGCCCCTCCGCACGGGCTCCAGCCCCAAGGACGGCAGCGGCTCCAAGACCACCACCTCCCTGCAGTCTCCCTTGCGGAGCCCCTTCAAGGGCTCGTTCTTCGGCTCGAACGAGGACGACGACAAGAAAGGCAAGGCGGCGCCCACTTCCCCCAAGAAGACCAAGAAGACCGCGCCCACCGCTGCCCCTATTGGCCCCGCCCCCGCTCCCCGCGGGGTCGGCTTGACCCGCAGCCCTCCCCGGGGAGGAGAAGCGGGCAGCCAGCCGGCGCCGTGGGCAAGGTCCAGGAGCCCGCCCCCTCGCGTCAACGGCCCGGCGGCGGCGGCGTCTGGTGCGAGCAGCCCGACTCCCCGCGCCAGCAGCCCGACTCCCCGCGCCAGCAGCCCGACCCCTCGTGCGAACAGCCCCGGCCCGCGTTCCCCATCCCGCGGTAACATGAGCCCTTCCTCGGGAGGTGCCTTCTTCGCCGTGGCCAACGATACTAGCAACAACGGCGGGAGGAGCGCTAGCGGCTCCGTGGCGGCGAGAGAGAGAGGGAGGAGCCCGTCCACGCGCGGCGGCCGCGGCCGTGAGGAGGAATGTGTTCCGTTTCGCGGGGGGGTTGGAGGAGGAAGCCCGACGCCGCGCTCGCGCTCGCGCTCGCCGGGTCCTGCTCGCAGCCCGGGGGTGGGGGTGGCGAGATACAGCCCCGGGGGGGGGGGTATGACCAGGGGACCGCGGAGCCCCGGACCGCGCTCTCCCCTCCGTAGCCCATGGAAAGGGGCGTCGTTCTTCGGGGGGGGCAACGAGGACGAAGAGGGGATGGAGCCGAGCGCCTACAGCGGCAGCAGCAGCAGCAGCACGTACGTGGCGGCGAAATCGAGGGGAGCTCACAGTCCTGGGCCGAACGGGCCCCGCAGTCCTCTCCGGGTCAAGGTGGACTTCGTGGATCAGCAGGAGGCGGAGGAGGAAGAGGAACGCGCTGCTACTGCGGCGGCAGCGGCGGCGTCAAGCAAGCAGGCGAAGGGCGGGTGGAAGAGCCCTCTCCGGAGCCCGTTCAAGGGTTTGTTCTTCGGTGGCAGTAGCAGCCCCAAGAAGGATACGCAGGCGGGGGGGGTCACGATCGGCACGGAATAGAAGTTACATGATGGCGGTAAAGTTAAAGTTGTGGTAAAAAGGTAAAATACAACGTGTTGTCCTTGTCAGTTGCGGGTTTGCGTTTGATGGGAGGTGTCGCGCAGTTGTTGTGTTGTTCACTCCTCTTGACATTTCGACCTGGTATGTTAAAATTGCTTGTTGGCTTTTTGGCAACAGTTCGTCCAAGCGTGCGGCGTAAGATACAACAGCTGGCTACGCACCGGCCCAACCCTGCTGTCTTTTCGAGCATCTCGGCGCTGACAAGAGAAAGAACCACGTGATTTTCAGCTGTTTTAGTTTAATTTTAGTCTCGCTCGTGAAACTAAGTTAATTGAGTGTGGTCGTAAGGCCATGGAATTTTTCAAATCGAGTCATTTCGTTTTGTCTCTGCTCTTTCCTCTCCTTGGAGAATATGTCGGCAAAGGTAGGCGGAGTTTGTTTGTGGTTGGTTGTCTTTGTCCTCCGCAGGTGGTAGCGCGTCGTGTACTGTTGTAGTTGGCGAACATGCAGCAGCAGGGTGCATGCAGTGTTCCAAGCCAGCGCTCTGTAGGACCAATTGTGTGATATCTCTACGTGTGCGTTCGTGGGGGAGGGTTCGTTCGTACCTTTCGTTTTGACTGGAGGGGGCCCATGAATTGGTTACTTGATGCCCACCTATCTATGTAGAGAAGGATTATTTGTTGCGCCAGTTTTGACAGTGCTATGTTTGTTTCGCTGTTTCCGCTTATTTCGAGCACTGGCGCGGGAAGAGTTATTGTTGAGTAGATTTGCCCACTGATAAGTGTTTGTTCGATTTTCCGCCCACGCGGAACCGGGGTGCAGTGTACTGTGGTGCAGTGTGGTGTGTGATTGTTGTGTTTAGGAGGGGGGGGGGGTCGTGAGGATGAATTAATTCATTCGAAACACGGGTTATTAATGTAACACGACACATTGTTCTCAAGACTTTCGTTACCATCATCCATCCGTGCAAGGGTGAAGGGCCATCTCATGGTTACCGGCGTACGTACTTGTGTTGCTGTGTCACACGTTGCGTCGTATGAAAATTATGACACAACCCCCGGCATAGTCACAAGTGTCTCGAATTGACACTTTCAACGTCGATCGATCGATGTGGTTGATTCGTTGACAACCGACCAGGGCGCGACGTTCGTTGGTGGCATGCCATCGATCGCTTCATTTGTGACCACGGGATGTGTCCTCGTCGGTTGGACCGGCCGGTACAAAGACATGCAAAATAGACGGGCGATGAGGGCGATAACACGTGTAAAAGAGAAATGGTACTGAACAGAGAGGTACTTTGAGATCCTCAGATGGCTCTAGCACTCTCGTGACCACGGGCTGAAATGAAAGTCTTTGCTAGATTTTGGCATTAGCATTTGACATACGGTTTAATGTGAAAACAACAACAACAACAACAACAAGAGAGGTACAGGTTCTGAACCTTTTGCTTCAGTCTCATCAATCAATAATATCCGTGGAAGTTTTATTCGCATGCCCCACCCCTTGCCCGACACGGTCTAAAATGCTGATCTCGAGCTACAGTGCAAATCTCGTGGCGCCTCGAGTATGGTTCGGTGTGGAATCGCAAATCATGGGCCGTCCCCGAGTTTGAGCAGCTTCCGCCTCCTGTGGCCGGCAAGAGTCGGCCTTGACTGTTCCTTGCCTGGTTCGCCATGGAAACGGCCGGTTGAACAGCGGAAGAGGGTCCTGCGTGCTGCTCGCCACATCTTTTTTTTTTGCGTTTGTTCTTGAGTGGTCATTGTACACATGCGGCTGCCGCTGCGGTTGCTGCTGCGTGCTCGGAATGTGCTTCAGTGGTCGTACGCTTACCGTAGTCAGGTTTGACAACAGTCTGCTCGTTTCGTACAGCGGTGGCGGTGCGCATCTATCGCAACGGCAAGCACATTGAAATAATAGTTCGTCCGTCGTGTCTCTAGTCAACACAGATATTATAGTCGAGTTCTTTGTTGCCACTTCCTACCAAAAAAGAAAAACCGTCTACATCAACTTACAGCATATCCAAAGCAGTTCGGAAACGACTGGTACTATTTTTCTTTTGTCGCGTTTGTTGTTGCTGAGCGCACATCGGATGGCGCCGTTCGGTACACGTGTTCAAGCCTGCGGTGGGCCAGAGGGATGAGAGTGAGTGTCTTCTCGAGAGTTCATGCCTTGACTTCTCGAGTCTCTCTTCCTTTAGTCTTACCTCTCTCTCTCTGTTGCATTTTCGATAACATCGAACGTCAACGGCAATCGTTTTGCATCTTGCTGAGTAGGAGGCTACCCGTGTGTACCTGGCTCCTACATGTGAGGCGATGGGCGCCGCCTCTTTCCGTCAAGCAATGCGCATGGCCCCTACGGTTCGCCGCACATGCAGTGCTGTGAGAAAACTTCCAGCGGTTCAGAGCGGCGACGACGGTGTTTCGCCGGTAAAGCCCCAGAACAACGCGAACCGCCACTCACTGCTGTTTCACTGTTTTGGGGTCCCCCACTCACCCACCCATGAATTTCAGCGGGGGATGTTTTCCTTGTCATGTCCATGACGTGGTACCCCGAGCGAGTATGGTTCGGTAGGGAATCGCAAACCGTGACCCTTCTTCCCCGAGTTTGAGCATCAGCTTCGGCCTCCTGTGGCCTGTGGCGGACAAGAAAACCGGAAATCGTCTTGCCATCCAAACAACAGTCGACCAGTTGAAAAAAAGAGGGTTGTTTTTGTTGTTGTTTTTCTCCCATCATTGGACTCTGTCGTCTGCCCCTCTGGGTTGTTGTTGTTGTTGTTGTTGTTGTTATTGTTTCTCACATTAGCTCTATTGTCCACAAAAAATGGGGAGGCCGTGGTCTCAAAACCCGGCACATACGACGCCGCGAGAAAACAAAAAAAAAACAAAAATAGGGTACAAACAACTCGGAAAAAGAAAACAAAGAAAGAAAAGGACAGGTATCGCACCGACCGTTCGGGAAAAGAGCCCTCGAACACCGATCAAAGTAAAACAAAACAAAAATAACAGAAAAATAAATAAAGGAGGACGCTTCCCACACCCGCCCAAAGAAAAAATCAAAGGGTAACGTACCAGCACCTGGTCCAGGCACTGCGCACCAGGGCATGGGAGTAGCGGAGAAAACAGGGCAAAGAGGCGGCAGATGGATGGGCAGGCAGCCAGACGTACAAAAACAAAGGCAACAGCAAAGCGAGATCAAAGTACCCAACACAGCAGAGTAGGCAGGGAGGTCATGAAAAAAAAGAAACACGGCACAGAGGCCGAAGGCAATAAAAAGGACATACTTCATAAAGGAGTATAGCATACAGCAGGGAGGGAAACAGGGCGCAACATCAGCCGGGTACATAGTATATAGCACCTTACATACCGGTCGCCCCGGTGGTCTAGTGGGTAGCCTCGCAGCCTGCTAAGGGCCAGGTCATGGGTTCGAGTCCCGACAGAGCTTTTTTCTCACTAAATAAATCCTGGTCTAGGATGAAAGCGATGCGCTGCAAAGCTCGTTTGTTAGTATACCATAATCGACTTCGTAAGTCGCGAGGGAAGGGATTGCTGTAC
>CACKRE030000561.1:0-11690 GCA_902602495.3 Ectocarpus sp. CCAP 1310/34 | reverse complement strand
GGGGGGGGGGGGGGGTGGCCTAGGTATCACGGTCCGCATCCATGTGCCCTCCCCTGTGCACCTTTCCTATACTTTGTTTCCTCGCTCGCCGGGTTTTGTTGATCCTGCCCGTGTGATGTTTTTTGGTCAAATTAATGGTTAACTGGAACCGTCACAAGATACGACTGTCCCCTTGAGAACCCTGCTAGTGATACGCTGCAAAAACTAACGGACGGTATACAAGATGTTGGGATCTGAGTGGAGACGCATGAAGGCGCGCGAAGCCTTACGCGTGTTCTTTCTTGCATCGCACCTCCCTATGGCGAACCAGCGCGTGGTCCGGTGGGAAGTCTCGACTGGAGCAGTTGGTGGAGAAGCAGCAGCACACGGTCAAGAGCTTGGAGGTAAGCAAGGCCGACACAATCGATGCACCAGCTGATGCTCAAGGTTGTTGATGACAATCGAAACACCTCGTGTTGCTTCCAGCAAGTCAGTGTGAAGATGTAACGAGCAGCCAAGTGACGTCAAATTTACTCGAGAGGTGTGTTCCGCTTTACCTGTTTCCACCTTCCGGTGGCTGAGTTCAGAGTTGCATTACTCACAAGAAAAGTGTTTGCAGGTCGAGGTCACCGTTCACTCAATATCAGACACGCCATTTCGCGTAGAGCAACACCTGTCGGTAAGCACGACTGGGTGATTGTGCCAATGCAGTACGTGTCAGTGCAGTAGACCTGGCCGCACAGAGGATGTTGGATCTCCACACCGGTGGGTCAGGAAGTGGACGACTGATTTGCAGAGTTGGACGTCCGCGTTAAGTGCCAGCGCAACAAATCAATTCAGAAATAATGCGGTATATTGTGTGAATCCGTCCCAAAGCCCACGCCCTTGGTTGAACCGATCGACCCGAAGAGTAAGAGGGCAAGTGTCTTCGTGTACGGAAAAAACTGTAGGCGATGTTTGTTCTCGCCAATATTCGAGAAAAGATTCCCTATAACAGGCGCATGAATTGCCCTGGTGCATCATTGGGTTTCTTCCCTTCAGAGCATCTAGGCCATTCTTTGATCATCCGGTCGGCCATGAAACCCGAACTGTCATCGTGCCAAAAACATTCATGCTGTGCTCGAACCAGGAAACGCACGAGGCCAAGTACGAACTACTGGTCAAGCAGCAGGACATCCAGCGAAGAAACCTCAAGTCAACCTTTGAGGCGGAGAGGAAGAAGGTTGCCATGTGGGTACTGGCACTGCGGCGTCCTTCATGTTTTTCCTGCGAATGGTCACGCCTGTATCTATGCATCTGTGGCGGTAACGTCCACACGGTTAGACCTGGTGATGGGTCATCACTTGTGTGTTTTCATTCATGGTGGCTCGGTGTGTGGCTAGCGTGCGGCCGTTGTGGGAGTCGTTGTGTGCCCCATTGAGTTGCTTCCCTGGTCTGGTGCGTAATGGCAACCGCCTTGCCCGCTGAGAATTGGTTTGAGTTCAAGACAACAGCAGAACGGGAGTGTCTCTCACCCAGGAGGCAGCAATTGACGTGAAACGTGGACCCCCATACACCAGGACGTACCATCACTGTACGATCCATATATACAAACTGGCGCCGACCTCGATGTCGCGAAGCCCACGATGCCGGCCTTGCTTGCTTCATGTGATGATTGACAATATTACGCGGATGATGCTGATCATCCTGCCAGAGAAGACACTTCTATTGGAGCGATTGCATGTATGGCAGCCTACCGAGAATGCGATGACTGTGATGAACCGTGTCGTCTGTGGACTCGCCCAAAACCAAACATTGAACGAATCGTCAAACACAGGTACTGCCGTCGGGCAGCCCTGAAACGCATGACCCGCGACATCAAGGAGGACGCGGACGAGGAGCGCCGAACCATGGCAAACAAGTCTGACGGGATGGACAACGTTTTCCTTGGGAACGCCAGGCAAGGGGCGATTCATACCAGCATAAGAGAGTTATTGGTGTATCTTTCTGCCGAAGGCAGGGAGCACGACGAGTTGGCTTCCGCTCCCCCTTCTTGCGAACCGTTCGTCTTCGTGGTCATATTCATGCGTTTTCGTTCTTGTGTTCATGTAGTGACACGGTGCGCACGTTGTGTAGTTTATGGGGTCTGTACGCTGAAACACCGAACACTTCTCCATTCGAACTGAGAAGTATACCAACCATACCGAAACGAGGAATTCGCACTCTGAGCCACGCTCATATTTGAAGTTGTTGTCTTCATCGTCTACCTTCCTAAATCTCCCGTCAGCGTTCTCGAAGAGTGATGTCCCCGGTCTAATATTTGACCTTCAGCTTTGTCCCTACATCCATTGGTCAATGTAGGTCTCCTTGCCCTTATTCCTTCTTTCAACATTCCGTACATATCTAGACCCTCCTTACCCTTGGTTTCTTTGGGCAGATTGTGTTCTCTCTTGGCAAAAGAAATAGATATTTTCTCCTTGGACACCCCTAGACTAGACCTTCTGTTTCAAGTGTATCAACTTCGTCAATTTCGAACTCCTTCCAGACGTGATCTACAACCTTGACGCACTCCGTGGGGTGTCTACCCCTCTTCTTGATTGCCCACTTTGCCTCCCAAACTATTCTCGGCGATCTCTCCTCTCCCATACCGTACATGCGGTACTGCCATTACAACTTCGTGCGTCTCTCACCGATCGTAAGGATTGGATCCCCAGTTCTTCCCTTGCAATACTTGTGCGCTTGGAATGCGGGGGAGGGGGGGGTTAAGTGTAAGTTATCGTCATCCACCAGGATAGATCAGCCGGGAAAAAAAGTGCGGGGAAGTCACAGGGATGCGTGTTGGCTTTTCTTAGAGGTGTAGGCCTCGGTCCTTGCTTTGCTGCTCGGAAGAGTGGTGAAAAATGCGTTGCTCAAGTATTTTCACAATACGAACAGTCTATGATAAGAGGCTCTGCAGCCAAACCAGGCTAGTCTCGTACGGACCACTATGGGTAGCATGATGACGAGAATGGTAGTATGCCATCAGCATAAGCAACAGCTACGAGCTACGACGACGGCAGAACCAGTTTCTTCGCTGGTGTACACGTCATGCCAATGCATAACGCTGAGAAGAGGAGGGACAGCCTTCAGAGTTAGGTTAGCGGGCGAGTGGCCACGCGACAAGACGTAGACTACAGAAAAGTACCAAGCCTACGGAGATTTTGTTTCAAAATACTTTGGTGTAGCCGTTGCAATGGAGCTATTGGTCGCCGTTGGGAACGGTCACGATGCCTTTTCTTTCTGTCTCCTGGTACGTGTCAGTCGACAATCTCACCGACATTGTGTTTCTTGTTTATCGCCTGGCCATGTACACGCAGTGAGAGCAGCAGCGACGACAGCAGCCTCGACTCCGCCGCTCGCAAGAAAAAAAACGAGCTCAAGCAGGCCGCCGCAAACTGGGTGGCTCCGACCTCCACTGGAGTTAACAACTCGGAGGCCATCGTGAAGTACGACGATCTCAAGACTGGCAAGATCTACTCGGAGATGGAGGTAGGTGTGCGTCGCGTCGGTTCATGCACCAAAAATATAATATTATTATTATATTTATGTGCGTTCTTCCTGATTCTTTCTGTACTATCTATCGGTCGCGGTGTTTATTTGTGAACGTTCACCGGTGACCAGAGGGTCAGGTTGGGCACGAACCACAACCTATGGGGGGGAGGTTGGGAGGCCGACTTCGACCTTGGACTCATTTTTTCTTCGGGCTTGCAGCCTGCCGTGTTGATTGCAATAACGCCACTATCCAAGATGCGGGATAACTTGCACACTTTGGGCTGCAACCTCCCGACAACCTCCCCCCCCAGGTTGTAGTTGGTGCCCCGACCTACACACAACCTGCCTCTGGCCACCCGTTTTTGTGTTTCGAGAAGTCGAACACCTGTTATATTTAATATTTCGAATTCCTCATGATTCACGCTTTGCTTGGACCCTCCCCTAGCCTCTATGGAGGCGACCAGTAGTGTTTCGAACGTCATCGTGTACAACAATGAAAACTTGCGACACCCGAGTCGATATTTTTCGGAAGTTTCTAAACAGGAGGAGGAGGCACAGCGTTGAACGCAACCACTGAATGTATGTTTTTCTGGAACAGCTCGTTACACTTTCGCACCATACGCCCGTCGAGATTCTTGCACGCATTTTCTCCTGGGTAGGTTTGACTGTCCGGGCACGTATTAGGAACTGGCCGCGCAAACTAGGCGGACGGCGTTGGTTTTCGCAGTATCTGCGGGCGGTTGCAGTTTGGTGGAAGGCACACGCGCCCCTCTTTGCGTACGCACGTAGCTGAATGGTCCAACCCGCGTGGTCAGTGCGAAAGCAACCTTCTGGAAGGTTTAATCTACGTGCTCATTATTCGCGCGTCGTTTGCATCTTCCATTTGAAGTAACGATCGTTCACGGGCGTAGCAGGAAACACCGGCCTGGATGAATCCACAAGCTCGAGCGAAACCAAGCAGAGCATCAATTCCGAGGCACTTCCAAAGGGAAAACGCAGAACTCACCCGGAGCATTCTGTCATACTCTAGGCTGATGCAGCTTTGCGCAACACCTCGGAACAATTTCGATTGCAGGAGCTGTGTTGGTCCATTTTCACAGTCGCGACAGAAACTCTCATCTACACACGCTGCTGCGGTAGCCTTTTCCTCCACGACAGCTTTCGGTCCGTGGTGTCACGATCATAATAAACTCATCGCACTGCTAACCGTTTCCGCTTGTTGGTCAACCTCCACCGACGGCAATCATAGGAGATGAAAGCGCGCGGGGTCGGCGTGGACCACGCGGTGGACGACTACGAAGCGGTAAAAGAAAAACTCGGTGCCGACGTTGATACTTCCGGCTCGAGATTCAACGACGCCTTCCGAATTGCTCGCGCGGAGAACCAAAGGCAAGACATGATATTGTTTGAGTCTTGACGGCTTTGGGAGTCACGCAATACAACAGGGAGACGCACTCTGTACATTTCCGCACATACGCAAGGTCTCAAACATTCATTCATTGATTTTGTCCCCGCGTATCAGCCATGGCGGAGCAATCACGGGGGTACACCCCCATCGTCGAGTACTGCACGATTCAATGTCTGAGGTTGATCGTTTCTTCCGCTGGACAAAGTCGCCGGGGGACCACACGATGTAATACTTCATGCTTTTTAACATGAATCAAAGTCGCCCGGGGACGAGCCAACGGTATTTGCACTCGTGTATGTCTGTTGCTCTTTCTTCACAGGGTTTGCGCTGCTACTGGTTCACTTGGCTCCTCTGGTATTTTTCACGTTGTGCAACATTTCTTTCTGCTAGGCGGCCTTCCGCGGCAACAATGTACCATGCTGATCCTACTGCTGATTTCTACTCCTCATGGTGCCCTGGCCCTCGCTTCGCACATGTCGGTTGTTCGCTGTCCGTCCTTTCCGCGAACAAAATGATTCAAAAATGTTACCTGGGCTGGCAGGATCAGCACGATGAAGAAAGGAAGCGAAGGGCTGGTGAGTAGTGAGGAGAAAAGAGCGACATACAGGCCGCTCCGCGACAGAAACACAAATCGTAACCAATCGCTATTTGAATTGGACACCATGGTCGGGGCTCCTGGCGCTCCTCAGTCACGGGGCCTCCGACCTTACTGTCGTAAGGGATCGCCCACTTACACGAATTGAGATTGGGCACGGTTCTCTACGTAAGGTGTGCCAAGTCAGCCTTCGTTCTACACTGAAGCGCCACCTGAACGCTTAAAGGCGCTGGGTGGTGGGAGTAGAGTTGAATGGTCTCAGTATACTCTCTCCGACGCTCATTATACCTCGTTCGCTTGTTATTGCCGGCGTGAAACGTAATGTCCAAGACGGGAGAAGCGGCACCGGTTGCCCCCTGGACACCTCCAACAGCACCAGGAGTTGGGTCGTCACCGTCGCCTAGCAAGGCGCAGCCCCCTGTTGATGACGACGACGAAGAAAAAGAGGAGGATGAAGAGGAGGAGGATGAGGAGGATGAAGAGGACGAGGTGAGCAAACAGACTGAACACATGCAAAGGCTTCATCACAATCCTTATGCCGTTACCCTTCGGTACGGACCGTCGACACTTATCTGTGCCTCACCAGCTCATCAGCCATCCCGGAGACGAGGAGACGTATATTTTTTTTCATGATCCCTGTAGATGCGTGTTCGGGCCTCGCCCTTCCGGCAGGCGCGCAATTGATAGACACAGCAGTCCACCAACTCAGAAGTCGCCCCCGGAATCGTTCCAAAATGCTTTCACAGAGAAGGAGAGTATCTTTTCCGTGTGAGGTAATTGGTTGAAATGCCGACAATCATCACCGAAATGCTGGAAAAGCATGCAAAGAGGCAGGCGATTCCCCGATTGTGTCGGCGGCGTCAAATCCCGTGCCATTCTCTGGCGATAGCCATGAACCACCTCGCGCCCCCTCAATAGGTAATACCAAATCTCAGCAACTTGAACACAAGGAACGATGCCCCCATGAACCACTCTTCCCTGCATCAAACGCAACATGTCATCAGGAGGGAGATTATTGACCGGAAGAAATGGGCGGCGCGCGCGCGAGTAAACTAGCAGCTCGTCCACACCAAGCTGGAAAGCCAGGCTGCGCTGGGTGTTGAGGTGTCTGCCGCAGCTTTGCTCTCCTAATGAACGATGTTCAAGGGAATTGATGTGCCGTGAGAGAGGGGTTTCCTATATTCTTTTTGCCACATCCCCCAAGGCGACCGCCCCCCCGGTGTTTGCCATCGGGGTTGGGTTTTCGTCACTTGGCAACGACGTTGTGAAACAAGCCGCCCTCCCCGGTGTTTGCCATCGGGATTGGGTTTTCGTCGCTTGGCAACGACGTTGTAAAACAAGCCAAGTCACTTCGTGAACTCGGCAACCAGGTTACCGTTTTGTTTTTTTCCTCCGTTGTTTTTTTGGCGGTACCCATAATGGTGGTCGAGTAGATCATGTTGTGCGGGGTGGACAATCCTCACTCCGCGCAAGGAGGATGGTCGCACCACGTTGTGTTAAAAATAGTCCCGCACCCTCGAGGCAGTTACACAGTGCTTACAACTGTTTCAGGAAGTGAAAGCATCAGAAAAATATTTAAGTCATACGCAGCTGTCATCCGTACGCAAGGGAGTAAGCACAAGATACCGAAAACCCTTTGCAGGATGCAGCGCACCCTTCATGCGACTCGCCGAATATCTCACGGCGCTTCGCGCTTGGTGATGTGAGAGCCTGGTCCGGTGAGAACCCGGCGTGCTCCNCCCCCCCCCCCCCCCGCCCCTCCCCCCCCAAGGCGATTTCACGGAAATCAGTTCCCCGTGCAAGCTGCACCAGAAGGACTACACACTTCGAGGCAGGCATTGGCCCGGGAGGTTCGGGGCACACCTCTGCGCCACCTGCCCCGCGGAGGCTTCTTCCACCGTTTCGACGGTTGTATTTTGTTCTTGATATGACGTACGCGCGCGCGCACATACATGATCTTGTCGGCTCCATTGACAATATTTGAGCCCGTGTGTATGGTCGGCTTATCGATTCTCTAGTTCCCTCGTTGCACCATCATTGCATTAAACTGGAATAACGGGCGGTCTTCCCCATGGTGCCCTGTACAACAAGCGCAAGGTGGTTGGTTTCTTGTGGTGTCACAGCAGCATTGTGTGCATTTGCGACGTACGTGTGCATTGTTGACTCTCATTTCGGAACCATGCAGGCATCATTATCAACAAATATTTCGTCCGTGCAACCACCGATGCGTATGATGGCATCGAAGTATGTAGGACGCATGTATAAGCCAAATGTTACACCATTAGACCAGTCAGCGCTGACTAGTCTAATGTTGCAACTTGATCGATTAAAAGATATGCTCAGAGCTCATTTGCACCCGGCCGGATCACCGGGTTCAAAACCCGATTGGTCACTTTCCCAAGCACCGTTAAGTTCTTTTCAGGCAGCGTCTGGCGAGGGGTCCTTCCTCGGAGATCTCTACTCACGAAGCCAAAAATGTGATCCAGGCGGGTGCAAATGAGCTCTGAGCATATATTTTATAAGCCAAATGTTACACCATTAGACCAGTCGGCGCTGACTAGCCTAATGGTGTAACTTTATCGATTAGCATGTTGCTTTCACGTATAGATCATTCGATTTCGTGTGTTAATCTTCATCTCGTCTGTGTTGTCGACATCGCTTAGGCTGATGATGGTTGTTTGTCCGTCTTTGCTTATACCGCTTTCATCTGGACAAAACCGTCGTTGACACGCACCAACCCGCGTCATGACAACAGCACCACCAAAAAAAGATGACCATACTCTCTCGGACGAGTATTATATAATAGCGCGGTCGCCTGATGAATAAATTTGAACCTTTTGCCCCTTCGACAAGTTTTTCCTTGCTACTCCGCCGTCCGTAGTATGATTTGTCATGGGGGGAACTAGAATATGAATCAATGAACTGTTCTCCTCTCGTAAGCTTCTCGATTATCGGAGAAATTGTAGAGAAATAAAGACAAGGGGCGAGGAGCCAGCGCATGAAACACGCAAGCTTCGCGTCTGATTCCCGTTCAAGGCTGTCTCTCTCTCTCTCTCTCTCTCTCTCTATCTCTCTCTCTCTCTCTCCCCCTCTCTCTCGCTCTCTCTCTCGCTACTCACAAGTCGTCAGCTGTATCCATCCATCCGGGGATATCCTACTGCTTGCTGCTGCTGCTGTCCGACTATACTACTGCTGCACGACGGGTTTGGAATGACCAAGTCCCCAGGGTACTCGACCATTCCACAGCATCACCACCACACAACCAGAAAACTCTGAAAACTATTTCCGCTCCCCCACCTTCCAAAGAAAGGGGTGGAGTGGGTGGTAAACGACACTACTTTGTGGTCACCAATGTTGACCTGTGCCTCGATCCTTCGGCATGCTCGCGAATAGCTGGCCTGAACACCAATAATTTGACGTGAGGGGATTCCGTATGCATACAATCGCCCTCTGGTCGCCCTACCCATGCATGCCTGAAACAGTCATCTTGTGCTCGCGTACATTGGTAGANCAACAACAACAACAACAACTCTCGGCTCGTAGAATCCCGGGCTGTGAGTAGAGATCTCCGGGGACGGACCCCTCGCCAGGCGCTGCCGAGAACAGAACTAGACAATGGTGCTTTTCGTAAAGTGATCAGCCCGGGATTCCACGAGCCGAGAGTGCATCTTTTGGTAGACAAAGGCTTACCCATTAGACTACGCCAGGCGCTGCCGAGAACAGAACTATGGTGCTTTTCGTAAAGTGATCAGCCCGGGACTCTACGAGCCGAGAGTGCATCTTTTGGTAGACAAAGGCTTACCCATTAGACTACGCCAGGCGCTGCCGAGAACAGAACTATGGTGCTTTTCGTAAAGTGATCAGCCCGGGACTCTACGAGCCGAGAGTGCATCTTTTGGTAGATCAAGGCTTACCCATTAGACTACTCAGTCAGCGCTGACTGAGTGGTCTTATGGGTAAGCCTTTACTATCATACATCTACAGATAGATCCGACCATGTACGCGATCACACGACTATAGAACCATGTTCTAGGGCCTGTTACGTTACGCTAGCAGAAGGTTCAATGTGCCCGGACGCACCAATGAACTAATTCTCTCTCTACGCGACGCCAGTCGGGCGTGAGACCAAGCCACAACCAAGTGTCATACGCACCCTCATCGTGCGGTTGTCACTGGTTCAAGTTTCAAGGTCACCCCGTGGCACAAGGGGTACTCACTCGTCTGACCGTTGCGCGTGAAGACTACCGCAGTGCTATGATGCCTCGGTAGGAACAACCTGCTGCGTATTTGCAAACATCGACGTGATGGTCCTTACGCCCAGCGACGATGACCAACTTGCAGGCAATAGAGCACCTGTCATGTTCGAGAACGCGCTCTGCTCGCCCGGACGTACTTTACTTCTGTTTGAAAAAACATGGACTCCCGTCATTATTAGCCAGATCGGAGGCATGACGCCCAGGAGGACACCAAACAGGAGCAAGGGCGCCACTTCGCCGTACTTGCTGAATGTTGTGAACAACAGGATGGGGTCGAAAAGGATCACCTGGGGGATGCTAGTTACGATATTATGTGTCTATATCTTATTTCTAGAGGCTAGGAGAACCAGGTTTCCAACACTACGTGGCAATGGTTGACTCCCTTTTACGATCATGGTGTCCTGCTGTGCCCGAAGAGATTTGTTGATTGCGCGTATCAAAAACATCCCGCATGTACACACCACCACGACGATGAGCAGGGTGAAGAGTATTCTCCCCGTTATCAAGACTTTCACAGCTACGGCCGAGTTCTGCAACAACGCCAAGGCGACTGGAACGCCGGGAACATTCGTTGCCATGCCCCAAGTAATGAATGACCCGGCCGGGCTTTCGAGGTAACGTTGACCGATTATTCGGGTGGCTCAGTTCTGTGTGTTGGGAGTGTAGAGCAGCTCGGTCATGACGGGCCGTGGTAGGGTAGGGGCGAATAGGAAAACGTGTTGTCCTCAAACATGGACCGCGAGCTGGTGTCGATGATTCAGGAGCTTCGTCGGGCGCCTGGTTTGTTGTGCTCGAGGCCATCAACGTGTGATCGTGATCCTTGAGTCAGGCGTTCTCGTTGCGAATCGCCAACGTCGTGCATACGAGTTGGTGCGCGAGCAGCACAAGTTATCCGTTTCACGGATTGAGCGTTGAACTTCGCTCTCTCGGACAGATGCTTTACACAATCTTCCGACTTGCACCGTTGACAAATGGGTTGGGTCTGTAATTCCGAACCTACCATTCCTTGAGGTTTTCATTCAGGTACTGACGGCGAGGTTCTCAAGCCAGAGTTTTCGGTGTTTAGGACCGGTAAGTTCACAGTTGTGGCTGTTGGTTCCTGCTCGAAAGCCCCCGATGCAGTCCTCTAGCGACCAAGTTGTTGTACTTGAAGCTTTCCCTACTCTGGAGTTGAAATCGCCCACCATGACAAAACTTCTCCCTTCCTACTGAACCTCTGGACATCTTCCCCAATTTGTCCAAAGTTCTCCTGCGCCTTGCTNTCACTCCTTGCGAACCCGCACACGTTCCACGACCCGACTCTCAGCTTGTGCTTTTCCCTATTGGAGATTTTGCGCACTCTATCGTTCGCCTGCCGCTTCTTCTCGGCGTTCTTCTGACTTACCTGCTCGCCTCCCCCGCTCGGTCCTTCCTTCGCCTCCGTCGCCCTCGCCTGCTGTCTCCTTACCTTCTCTGTTTCTATCATGTTCGCAATGCAAACTCTCCATCCAAACTTCCTTACGTAGTTCGACAGCTGCTCGATGTCAACCCCCAAGCACTCTTGGCTGTCTCCCTTGGTCAATTTCACCCGGAAGTGTTCATGGCCTCCCCCGCTCGGTCCTTTCTTCGCCTCCGTCGCCCTCGCCTCTTGTCTCCTCACCTTCTCTGTTTCTATCATGTTCGCGATGCAAACCCTCCATCCAAACTTCCTTACGTNNTGCAGTCCCTCCCTGTCACGACAGTTCTTGAACTCTATCCTCGTCATGTCCCTTGGAATCCCAAACAGCAGCAGCTCCAACTTGTCTCCCTTCCGCAGTTTCTGCCTCTATCCTCCCGGCTGTTTCACCATCTTCATGATCTCTACAGCAACTGGACCGTGGCCACTTGTTTTTTGTGTTTTTTCAGGAAGGTATAGGAATACTCGGCCTTCCCAATCCGAGTGTCCGGCGGGGGTTGTGGTTCC
>CACKRE030000560.1:12930-30747 GCA_902602495.3 Ectocarpus sp. CCAP 1310/34 | reverse complement strand
GGTCCCCCCCCCCCCCCCCTCCCCTTTTGTTCCACTCTCCGCCAGTACCTGCCCTCTTACCCCCGTTGCCACCCTGCCCTGTTTGGAATGGACTACATAACAGGCGAGGTGGCAAAGCGAACCGATGAGAATGCTTTGCTGCTGGTCGCGCTCGACTCTGCTGTCAAAGAGATGGCAAGCCGCCTCTCCTCCAAGGTAGGATAGCCGGCCAGCCAGCCCACAGCGGCGCTGACTGCAGAGTATCGCGGCAAGGGGTGCGCGAAGAAACAACACCGAAACAAGGCATTCGATATCTATCGACAGCAATTCTACTGCGGAATAGAATCTTCGTACCGTGCTTTTTCGTTTCTCCTCTGGTTTGCACCTACCGTACATACTAGGCCAGGCATGGGTTGGTGTGATGGGCTGATCACTCGGCAGTTTCAGCAGCGTACCCGCCACGTTTACCACTACCTTGTGCATTTCGAGCTAGACAGAAGTCCCCTCAGCATGAAGCTGTCGGTAGAAAAGTACAGTGGAGACCCGGATGCGGTGTAAAGGTACCATGTGCAAACCGTTAGCCTTTTTCGTCGAAGGAGGCTTGCCCGCCCTACCGACCCATTTCGTCTCCGCCGCAATATACTTAGCTAGCTGACATTGACCTATACCACCCTCATCGACTTACGATAACGACAGGACATGGAAATACAACATGCTCGATCGGAGCTGGAATCCGCCAAGCACCACTTCCACCGCCAGTATCAGCAGCACCAGCAGCAACAACAGCAACAGCATCAGGAACAGCAACAGCAGCTACAACAACAGCCGCAGCATCTACAGCCGCGACAACAACAAAGGCAGCACCAACAACAGCAAGGTCAGGTCGTGGGCGGGGTAGCCGGTGACAAGGACGCCCGGAGCGGCAGCGTCGCAGGCGGCCCCGCATCCGCTCGGACTAGTCCGGCATCCTGCAATGCTTCGGCTCAGGCCTCGGCCTGGGCGCTGATGACTGCGCAGGGGCTGCGGGGGACAGGGAGCGGGCCCCGGAGGGAGATGCTCCAGTTGGACATCACCTTGGCCCGCCAGCGGCAACGGCTCCTGCGGGGGCCTCCTATTCACCAAGGCTGCGCACCGACCCCCCCCCCGCCGTCCTCATGTTGATACGGAATCGTCTTGTTCATGGTTCGTTCGTGGTCTTCACCGCCAAGAGCGCAACGAAACCGAGGGGCTCGTAGGCAACACCAACGGTCGTGCTGCGGGTACTGTGGCCCCTCCGCGGCGATGGGCGAGGCGTCACATAGTAGTGGGGGCGGCGAACGGTACGTAGCGGTTGTGACGATAGATGTTCGTTGCTTGGCCACTTCGGGACGGTGCAGGAAAGGGCGGGAGCTGTGGATTGGGAGCTGTGGAAGAAAAATACTCCTTAACCGATACCGTTCTTCGAGAGGGTCGAGACGGAGGTGGCGGGGGGGGGGGGAGAGGGAGAGAGAAACTAGTTGACGTGTTTGGGTAATTTTGTTTCTTTGTTTCACGCCTCTTGTTCAATACTATGCATAGTACGACTATATTCACTCTGTATGTTAAGTTGGCCAGCTGTCGTGTTCGCTCTCGGGGTGTCTTCTGTATATCATTTTCATCTTTGTTCATGTTGGACGTGTTTTCCGGGGTGTGCTGTGTGCAGCAGCTCTGTCGCAAGCCCTCAACTAATCCTGCGTTTGGTGGCGACCGGCTTTGACCGTTCGTTTCTTTTCAATATCAGCACTGCTGTCACCTATTTCTTTTGGGCATTGATAGCGGTCCGCGGTGGTGCTTGGGCGTGTCGTATTGTTCATTGTCGATGGAACGATATCGTATCGTTTGTTTGTGGTTGGGGGGGGGCGGTTGCCTGGCGGCATGGTTGTCGCGGAAATCGGCGGAGAATGGAGCGAGGTTTTTCTGTAATGAGCCTCCGCTGCAAACATACTTGCCGCTGGCATGGTACCCTCGGGTTCCTGAAGGCCGAGTTCCTTTGCTACTGCTTTCCATGCATTATTCTTAGCTTTGTCGAAGCAAGGGTTAGCTTTACCGTCTTCTTCCCCGAAGCCCCCTTGATTCGCTCTTGCGCTATCTATTCTACAGGTAGGTCCGTCTCCGTATTGGCAATCGAACAAGAGCGCTGGAAAACGTCCCTGTGAAGGGTTCTAAACCAAAGAGGTTGCGCAGAGTTCGATAGCGAGGGGTTGTGCATCCTTCGAGACAATGCTAGGGTTGTGCAACCCCTCCCCCCAAAAAATAGTGCACACTGTTGACAATCAAAGTCAATAAATACATTTTTTATGGTATGCAACATTCATGTAGGCTTGAAAAGGGCTTTGTGCGGAGCGCGTGTATGTGTATTCACTTCCAACTTAGATTACTGTGAACAATAATTATTTTTCTTGTGTTTTAGTGTTTTTGGTGCACATGAAAGCATGATGATGTGGCTTCATTGTATGCGTATCCGAGGCTGATGTCCCCGAGGGAGCGAGAGAGAGAGGCAGAGAGACTTGATACAGTAGCATGGGTTGCATAAGATATCACATCCCCTGGCCCGCTTTTCAAAGCTCGATTACTCGGCAGGAAAGGCAGTGACGGTGCCGAAATGGCGGAGTTGGAACCGTCGCATTCGAGAGCTTTCCGAACACGTACAGTACTTTGATTTCAGCATCATTTTCATCGTGGAGTAATGAAGCTTCGGAAATCGTTCCAGAGGGGGTGCAGTATCTTATGCAACCTACCGTACCTGGCGCGTTTCTAGGTGGCGTCGCGTAGTTCTAGCTGGAGGACGTTTTTTTTTCGTCTTTGTCTTCGCTTCACATCAGCGCTCATAGCACAAGAAGTGCCGTTTACTCCAACCCGCGGTTACACAGAACAGCCCCTGTCTACCCTACCCTCCTGCGGTACCTTGCCTTCGATTTTTAATGCGAGAAGAGTTCAGCACCCTCTTCCCTCTGTGTACACACGAACTAGCGTTATCCACTATTAGTAGGGCAGGAGCGGGAGCAAGGAAAAACTCACTGTGCAAGAAAAGCTCGCTTACGCCGGGATTCGAACCCCTGACCTGACCTCTAGAAGGTTTCGAGGATACCAACTAGACCCCCAGTGAGGATGGAGAACACATGGTGCTATCTCACTCCATCCATCGGTACCCGTCAGCATTGTAGACTAGTCTAGTCCGGAAGGTTTCCTAGTTGCGAGAGTGCGGTAAGATGAAAGACGACGAGTGATGGAAATTGTGGGTGTTCGGTACACGAATCGCGAATGATGGAACAGTGCGCATGTGTACTCAAATGCCACGTGCAACAGGTACAAGTACTACCTGAGTGCGCATGTGTTGGCTCCGTATCTTTAGTTACGGAGGAGGCGAGGAGCGAGAGGACATTAAGAAACACGACACTTTCCGGTCGTCCCCATAGTTTTTTTAGTTTTTTTGTGCGACGTGGTGTCTAGTCTACCACTACAAGCAGTCTAGTATTCTAAATCGAGGCAGAGGACCCCCGACAGATTCAAAGTCATTTTTCGTCAAACGAAACGAAGAAAAGAGCGCTTCTGAACGTGTCCCTATCTTCTGAAGTAACTCCGGTGTCTGCGGCCTGATAAATACCCCAAGGCACTACTACTGTCCCCCCCCCTCCCCCCCCCCTCGGACATTTAGCGTTGTTAACGTACTTCAAGTGGTAATAAACGGTGTGGATTTCGCCGATACAGGCAACACGATACAGTACAACATACCAATGAAGAACGACAAGGCAAGAGTTACCTTCACTTAGACTACGTATAGTCTAACAATAGTAGTATGTTCTGCTTGAATGCAGCGTCGAAGCAACAACGGACATTTAGTTACAACAAGGAGCGCTTGAGCTTTCGTACCCCCCCCCCCCCCCATACCTTACCCCCCGAAGAAAATCCCGATAAACGATCGAATGTTTTTTCGAGACTTCCAGAAAGCCTTGTTGCCTAAAACTCACACATGATCCCGAGGCACCAAAACCAAATCAATGACTACAAACTAAGATTTGGTAAATAGAAAACCTAAGCAAAGCAGTGGAACAGACAAAAACGAACGCGTAGCAAAGGTGGTAGCAAAACAAAAGGTCACTAGACTGCAAGGCACTGAAGGGCGTATGGGCAAAAAAAAAGTATATGCTGTCGATTCCTTTCCTGACCTTTCCAATCTCTACGTGTCAAGCGAGCGAAATGTTCATTCTGTGTGTGCTACCTCAACCGTCCAACGGATGCGGGCACACCAACAGCATGGAACGCTCGGAGACCGCAAGACCCACAACACAAAACCCGTGGCCATGCTTCCTTGTACACTTGGCGAGATTGAGCGCCTCCTTGTGCGGAAAGCCTCCGACAACACCCATCGATTCCGGCTGCAACGCGGCATCTATCAACTCATTAACCCGCCATCATCGATCCTAAAGATTGCTCTGTTTTCTGGCTATCGCTTCATCGCTCCTCTTACACCCCCCCGGGGGTAGTCTCATCTGTCCGTCAGCCCGATAAGGTCCTGGCCCGCGACGACAAGGCTAGACCTTGCTCAATGCCCATCAAGAGTACACGATTTCTTACCCCCTGCGGGCGTGTTATGCTTCGAACCCGGCATACACTCTTGACAACAAAAGTAACCCATTCATCCATGGATACACACATATTCCGCGGAGCCCGCCCCCCCCAGATAGGTTTGGCGGTTCCATCCATCCCCAAATATGAATGTCAACAACCATTTTCTGGAACGCCCCCACTCTCGCGGGTGGAAAAAATAAACATCCCTTCTTCGGTGATGCCTGTCGACAGCATTTCTCGCAGCAGGAACCGGTGCCTTCGCAACGTCATCCCGCCTCGGTCCCCTCCTCTTCCTCATCTTCGCCATCGTCCTCGATGCCGAGCTTTTCCCTCAGCTCGGCGTTCTCCTCCCTCAGCTCGTCGTTCTCCTGGTCCATCTCCTTGATCATCGTGAGCTGCATCTTCACCACCTGGACACGCGTGTCGTGGTGGTACAATAGTGCGTCAAAGCGTGCACGGAAAAATAAATATCAGCACACAGGCGGAAATAGAAAGGTCCACATACAAGAACTGACAGAATGCAAAAACGTAACAACGCGACACCGAAAGTAGTCACCCACGCACTCAACAATAATTGGATGATATAGATACATATGTCCATGTTTAGTGGCATCCACATGCTTTCCAACCTCCTCCGCCTTCACTTCAGGCTTTCATGGCCGCATTTCTCGTCGGAAAAAAATGCACGAAGGAGTGCACCGAGAAGACAGCAATATTCACAACCAGAGCACATGTCAATCCAAGTCGGAAAAAAAAATGACAAGAACGACACTCACACAGCAACATTTCCGTATGCGTTCACATTTACAGGTTTCCGCCACGATTCACTTGCTCCTTACCTCCTCCGCCTTCTGCTGGGCCTCCTTATGCCGAGCTTCCAGCTTCTTCCTCGCCTCCCCTTCCGCCCTCTTTCTCTCCGCCGCGATCTGTCGCCTCATCTCCTCCCGGTGCTGCTTCGCCTGCTCCCGCTTATCCCGGGCGTGCTCGTCGCTCCGCGCTTCCCACTCTCTCCGGTGCTGGCGCTCCTGCTGCAGCGCGGCCTCGTAACGCCTTTCGTCTTCCTCGCGCCTGCATACGTCCGTCGTCGGTGCAGCCGTCGGCGTTGCATGTTGAGGGTTTAGGCCACTTAGTTTACCAACTCAGTTGACAAATTATAGTTCTGGCTAGCAGAAGGATTCCCCAATAGTGTCCTACCAATGTGGCATTTCCCACACGTGTGTGTTGCCGACGTGGTGCTCAGTGCTCGCGCTGATTCACGTCTCTTGTTCTTCATTAAACACGATGCTGCTTTCCGAAGCCAAAAATTCCAAACGTCTACCCTCGGAGAAGGACAATGTAGCTGTAAATACGCGCCAACATGTTCTGGCAGTCTAACTGCCTGTGCTCGGTAGCGGGCTTTGTAGCGCTATCGGCATTCTCCCAACATGTCATCTGAGAAGCAAGGCAGCTTCGTAGAAATAAATGTAATTCTCTGGTATCTGAATACTGTTTCACCAATTGGGGCGTGGAAATTCACAAGAACCTTCGAATAACCAGTTTCTTGATTTTTCACGCGTGTGTCGGTTTTTCTGGCTTTCTTCGACACTATCGTTCCTGTTTATTGTGGGATGGAACCAGAATCAGGATCTTCCGAACACAACCTATGGAACGTCACACATTCCTCCCGTCTCGTCGAAGCAATATGCTCGATTCTTATTCACTACAACCACGCTCACTAAGCAGTGCACGTCTCAAGCCCTACGATGAAATTGTTTAGGTGGAATTGAACAGGGATGCCTGCCGCCGCGTCCTGTGGCCACCAGGACCCCCTTCGCGAGTGAACAGAGAGGAGGGTTTCGTATCCGACCCCTTAGCCCTGACCCCACACCTCGTAACCTACTTAAACCCACGAAGGGGTTGGTTCACTTACAGTTTTCTCTCTTCCTCGAGCTCTTGCCTCATGCCCACCACGTCGCCCCCTTCCGCCTCGACTCTCGCCAGCTGTTAGTTCCAAAGCAGAGAGCAGGCAGCGAGCGCATATAAGTTAGACGCCAAACACTAGGCACTCGTTGTACACACGGAAGGGGCAGACAAGAGCAGAGGTTTACAAAAAACATGTGCGGGAATGATGCTTACGTCCAATGCAGAAACAGACATGCATAGGACGGGAGAGGGAGGGGGGGGGGGGGGCGACAGACGCCAGTCGACCTCGTGGTCATTCTCCGTGACGCGCCCGCCACAGCGAGCATGGATGCGTGTGATTCTCCGCTCCCCTGACAAGACATATGTCTACACACGACACACACGTGCTGGCCATTCCTGAGAATCAAGAGCAAACGAAATTCAGTCAGCGAGAAGACGGCGGGAAGCAACTACCCAGCAAACATCGCGCAAGCGCAGTCCAAGTCACCACCAAAACGCAAAAGCTACAAGATGAAGGACGCCAGCAAAAATAGCATAGAAAACGCAAGCAACAAAAAAAGAAGAGGCCACCTCCTCTCACCTCGTCGGCGTGCTCCCAGCGCATCTTGATTTTCTCGTTATTGTGGCTCATCTGGACGGCATGGAGCTCGTTCCTTAGCGCCAGGATCTCCGCCTCGTGGGCCTCCTGTTGTTTCCGGCGCTTCTGCGCCTCCTCCTGCTTGACGATCTCCCGGTGAAACACCTCAGCGAGGAGGTCGTGGTTCATCATCTCCAACCTCTCCTGCGATAGCAGCGGCACGTTAAGAGCAACGGGCAGGAGCAGACGTAAGCCTATGGTTGGTTTTTCGTGGGCATCATGTCAGCGCGACAGAGGTTTGTGATCCACACCATGTTCGGCCTTTGCTGGAGCAGCACATGCAGCAACAGCGTCATCAAAGACAAATGATCACAACCGAAAACACATCAAAACGGAACAAAAACCAGCCCGCTCATGCAGAAACGGCAAGAGTGCAATAAATTGGTAACGAAATAGATGCGAGGGCTGCGGCTTCAAATTCAGCATGACGCTACATGAGCAAGGCGATCGCACCCATCGTGCCTCTTCGTCCCTCAAGAGTGCAACATGAACGCAGTGGCCCAACAAACCGTACTTTCGAGTAGCACCCCCACTCCCCCTCTCTCACCCTTAGCTCGCGCTGGGTGTACTCCTCCCGCAACTCCGCCTCGGACAGCAGTTTCCCGTCACCCGCCTGCACCAGGATGTGGGCAACACCCTCCTCCGCTTGGGTGGTCTGTGTGGACATATCCGCCGTAGGAGGGCATGCAGTCCACGACCTACGCCCGCCCGAGCGAGCCTTTGGAGAGGGACAACGGATTCTAAGTTAAAACACGCATGAAACACCATCCAAACACACAAGGTGACTCGTACTAAGCAGTTGCGCACACACCGGTTTGACTGCGGCTTGTCGTGCTGCAGTCGTGCCCGAAAACTACCCGCACGGCGCCTACCCTACCCAACAATAATTCCCGTCCCAGCAACCGCGGTGGGATGGCAGCTTCTACCGGTTTCAGTCCTCGTGGACGCCAAGAACAGCCTCTGTCTCGTCTCCCTCGCGTGTGATCCACTAGCCATGGACAGAGGCCTTTGCGCCGGCTCTATGGCTGCCACGCTACCGCTTTGTTTATTGATGTTTATTGCACTCTCGTTACCTCGTCATCGAAAGAAGACCGTGGAATGGAAGACCGCGCGGAACCGCCTCCGCTGCTAGACCCTCCGGACCGCACAAGGTCCGGGTCGATGACAACAACGCCGCCGTAGGGGTGCTCGTCACTGACGAACACCGTAGGTTACGATAATACGTTCGGGTTGTACACCGGGGGTGGGCAGTAAGGGACAAATGTGGATATTGTGGGAGGTTCGCATCAAGTTTGTTCCATGGAGTGCGCATATGGCAAATTGATTGACGGGGTCTGCGGCAACCCAGTCTGCTGGACGTGCAGCCGATGATATCCCGCGAGTAATGAAGCAACAGCAACAAGCAGGAAAGTTCTCAAAGCCAGCCTCAAGACTGGACAACACTGCTTGAGAGGTGACATTGGTGTTGTTTTGCGCCCGCCAGAGAATGGTTGTCAAGACGCGAATAACATCCTTCCGGAAGCAACAGAATCAGCGGGAAAGAGTACCTGCCGACCGACTGTGCACCAACAGATTATTGGACCAATTGGAGTTTCAAACAATGGCTACAGCCTTGTGTTGTCCGCTGGTTTGTGAGCAACGCGGTGTCCCTGTGGGTCTGCGCCAATCTCCCAGAGGAAGAGTACCGCGCAACCCTCCACACATGTACAAAACCACTCACATTTCGTCGAGGTAAGACAGCCGCCCCCATCCTTCGCCCTCCTCCCCTTCCGCCCCCCCAACCCCCCCCCCCTCCTCCTCCTCGCTACTCGAACATGTCTCCCAGCTCGACCCGGACTCATCGCCCGGGCTTTCCGCACCCGAGCTCTCCCCCAGCCCGCCCTCCTGCTCCAAAGAGCTCTCCGGTGATTTGCTACCCGAAGAAGCTCTCCTCCTTTCTGCACTCACCGGCGACAATGCCGCCGTCGCCGCCGCCACTGTGACCACGGGGACGCCGGAAACGGCCCTCCGCTTTCGCCTGCCCGCGACGAAACCGGCGGCAAAGTTCGTGCTGCAAGGGAATGTCTCGTGAAGCTCCTCCTCTCCCTTCCCTTCGTCCGCCTTTGGCGGTGCCTGAACCGCCTCCGGCTCCTTCTCCCCTTTTTTCATTCCCTCGCCTGTCATTAGCGGTGTCTGCGACGCCTCCGAAAGGTTCTGCTCATTTTCCTTGGGCGGTGCCTGGGCCTCCGCACTATTGTCCGACGCAGACACGGGCGCAGCAGCAGCGGCGGCGGCGGCGTCATCGCAGCTGCTACCACCGCGACCGTCAGCACCACGACCAGAGTCATCCACAGCAGTTTCACATGCCGAACAACCGGCGATTCGCGGTGGAGAGGCCGCGACCAATCGGGAGGTGGTGCACGCGGGCACACCGTCGTGCACGGGCGACGCAAAGGTGCGAGCTAGCGGCGAGCATGCAGCGCCGTTGCAACTCCGCGGTGCCTCTTGCTCCTGCTCCCCGCCTTGTCCAACGTCAGAAGGAGCAGCAGCAGCAGCAGCAGCAGCAGCAGCAGCAGCAGCAGCAGCAGCAGTTTCAACCCCGAAACCCTGATGTTGGTGACTTCGCGGTTCGTGGCTGGCAGAAGCTCCTGGCGACTCTACCGTCCCCGTGGCTGGCGACTCGGTCGCTTGGGCGTCGACAGCAGTGCAGGGGCTGGAGCACCTCGACATAACGGCCTTGCGCGGGCTCTCATCGCCGGTCATCGGCACGCATGATGCGTCCTCCTGTTGCTGGTGCTGATCCGTGGGACTGGACACTCTGGGTAACCCGACGCCCCCCATCGGTCTTGAATTCGTCGGGCGGGCATCGACAACGCGGGGGCTTGAGCTTTGCAGGACACCGCCGCCCTGCTGATTGCCGTCACCGCTTGCCACCGGTGAGCAACCGTCGTTGTCGCTCTTGCGCACCTCCTTATCTCCGACAGGCCGTTCCTGCTGCTGCTGTGTTGGACTCGAGGGTTCCGGCAAAGACCCGGGGCTTGTCGCCCCCTCCACCACCTTCTCCGTTTCCTCTCCGACACCATCGCGGCCTCCAAGCCTCTCCTGCCGCATCTTCCCGGGTCTGTACATTCCCGGCGAACTACAAGCCCGACGTCGCGTCGGAGTACCTTCCAGAATCCCCGTCCGCTGCTCGAACGCGGGAGCCTTGGCGATGTCGCGGCCAGGCGTCAAGTGTCCCCCTGCGTCCGAGGCGCCGAGAACAGACCTCACGCCGGGCGACGCGGCCGGCGCGCTCTCGCGCCGCCGCGAGTCCACCCTCCCGGCCAGCGGCGGAGAAGGACGGGAGCGGTAGCCTGGAGGGGTCAGCCCCGTGCGACGCGGCCTCGCCGACGAGCTCGGCTCCCTGGCCCCTTCTTCGCCTGCCATCGTAATCGAACCTTGGCCAAGGGAAGACGCTCTCCTCCTGGCAGACGGCGAAGAGGAATACGAGCGGGAACGGTACCCGGGGGGTGTCAGCCCCGCATGGCGCGGGGGCATTGTGGCCTTTCTCTCCTCCACACCTGTCTGCGGGGATGCCCCTTGCGCCAGAGGAGAGACCACCCGCCCCGCACCGGGCTTAGCCGCTAGGCGGCAGCGATATCCCGGAGGGGTCAACGCAAACCGCGGCGGGTCGGGGCTCGCCATCACCTCCTTTGACCCATTGCTTGTCAAGCCAATCGGTCCGTTCTTTCGAGCGGGGTCCGTGATAATGGCAGGCGGCGTAGAGAAGCGAGAGCGGTGTCGCGGAGGTGTCAGCCCCGGTTGCTCCCGACCGGGACTTGCCGCCACTCGTCCAACTTGGATACCAGACCCCATCGGGCCGTCGTCTTGTGGTGCGTTGGATACCAGACCCCTCTCGGCGGACAACGGAGAGGACCCGGAAGAGGGTGCCGGCGAGCTCGAGTCCGAAACAGGGAGATCGGCAGCAGTGGCTGTCGCCGCTATCTCCGGTCCTTCTCCTTCGTCAGGCAGCGGAACGCATACTGTCGTCTCCTCGCCGTAGCCCCCCCCCGCAGGCGGCCCTTCCTCCACGAGCTTGCTTCTTCCCGCCGCAGGAGAAGCAGGTTGTCGGTCCTCACTCGGCTCTCTCGCCGCTTCTGCTTTCGCGCTCGTCGCTAGTGCCGGCGGTTGCTCTTTCGCCTCCTCATTAGACTCTCGCGCAGGCTGCGCCGGCTCCTCGCCCCGCCTGCTTTCCTTCATAGTGGCAACAGGAACGGCTGGGACCTCACCCCTTGCTACCGTTCCGTCGTTCTCTGCCACGGTGGGGGGATGACGTCTCCGCGAAAATACGGAAGAAAACCGTGAAAACACGGACGATTTGTGTTCCACTTTCGAGTCAACCTCACTCGATTTCGCCGCCTCCCGCCCCACTTGGCCCGTCTTTGCCGGTGTCTTCTCTGCTGATACATCGGCTGCTGCTGTTGCATCTGCAGCTGCTGTTGCTGCCAAGACCAGTTCTGCCTCCTTTGCAACAGCTGGTGTACCTCCTGTAGCGGCACGTCCCCGCTGCGTCGGAAGATACGTCCCGGTCGCCTCCGGCATTTGTCGGGCCTGTTTATTTTTCTCCAGCACGGACATCGAATGTGACCCCGCCGGCATCGGAACGGAGCCCCCTCCTTCTTCCTCGAGAACACTCTTCCTGCACCCCCTTTCTGGCTTGCTCTCGCGCCTCGTCAGCGCGGCGACATTGCCAACACCCTCATCTCCCTCACTGGCGACTACCACCACTGGCGTCTCTGTTGGACCAGGTCGCGGCTCCGGAGGCGGCGGCGGCTGAGGCGATGCCTCCCAGACCCAAGGATCGCTCGTACCCTTGTCATCAACCCTCGCTGCCGCAGCCGTTGTCTTGCCGTCCCCTCGGGGCAACTTGGCACAGGCAGCTGGTCTCGCCTCCCGCTCCGCTAGGTCCTGCCGCATAAAGGCCTGCGTCAACGTCGGCCGCGACGTAGCCACCGCCTCTAGTGCCACTGCCGACGACCTCTGCTGCCCATCATTGCACTCGGCCGCTGTAGGCGACACCAGCCCCCTGGCGAAAAAAATAATCGTCGTCGCGCCGATTGTGTCCGGGGTGAGTGTCGTTGGGGGTGGTGGTGGTGACTGCTGTAGTCAGGGGTGACCAAGGTCAACAACGGCTGAACGTTGGACCACATTTTAACAAGAAAATGTTTTTGCTCAAGATCTAACCTGAGAAAGGCCGGTTATGCTCAAGTCCGGGAACAGTTTGTGGTCTCGTATTCTCACCACATATGTACTTTCGCCGTGCAACAAGCAACACCTCCACACTCGACCGCAACCCGCCTCAAAAGAGTAGCAAATAGTAACAAAAAAAGGAAAGTGGATCCCTGCGTAGGTGGGTAGGTTGGGCCCTGCTATGCACATCAGCGCAAACAAACTCCATGTGTCCTCTCCCCCAACACACTGCATCACCTTACCTCTGGTCCATCATGCCACTACCGCCGCCACCGCCACCGCCACCGCCACCACGCCTGCCTACGGCCGCTTCGTCGGCAGGCACGGACGAAGACACACGGCGAATCACCGGCCTTGTCGGAACCGCCAGCCCCATCTTCGACTCCGTCGTCGACAACGTCCTCGAGCTCTGAAACGTCTCCCTCCGGGCCGGTGCCCCCCCCGCGGGCCCCTCCCGCCGCCCCCCTGCTTGAGCCGTACTCAACCTGGCCAACTGCCCGCCCAGCCGATCCCCAGGAACAGCCGGCGATCGACCAGCCTGGTCAGTCACACCCGAGGGCGCCGCACTCGACAGGCTCTTGTCCTTGTAGGGGGAGGCCCTCGGTCGGAGCAAGGCCGACGAGCGGGTCGGGGTCCCGTGGGATTGTACGCCCCCTCCCCCCCCAACCATGCCGCCGGCGGCGGCGGCGACAGCGGTGGCGGCGTTTGTCGGGGCTTTGGGAGCTCTCCCGGGTGCCGAGGAAGGGGTGGCCGCTGCTTGCTGCTGTTCCGTTCGTCGGGATGAGGCGTGCGAGGGTGAAAGAGTGTCGGAGGGGGGGGAAGAAGCGCGCGTTACTGGGGAGCCTGCAAAGGCGTATCACGCACCCACAGATCAGCTCCTCTACCTACTCGGAGTTATCACAAGGATTCATTCAATGCAAGGTTGAAAGTGTTTTCGTTTCATCCCGTATACTGTCGGTCAGTGGCGGTGCTAACGTTCCGTATGGCCTTTGCCACTCTAACCGGAGAGCTCCGGTACAGGGCCAAATCCAAAACTTCTTCTGCTGCTGTGGTGCATGCCTTGAGAAATAAGCGCAATCATTCAGCAGTTCCTTCCCACAAGTGTTCCAAAACTCTCGACCAAACGCTTGCTAGGCATGCACGCCGCGCGCGAAACACCTCGTTGGGATTAGATCCCCGAGTCATCAATATGCATGTAGTCGCTAGACACGGAAGCAAACGGGTAATTTTCTTCATCGACGCCGCCGGAGCTTGTTGTTATCGTCTGGAACCCACGAGGTCTCGCGCTTACATACACCCTCAAGGTGGGGTAGGTGAAGCCGACCGGCAAATAGTCAACAAAGCAGCCAGGAATACGACAAAACATCTTGTATAGACTATACATATTTACGTGCCATCTGTTTGAGAATGACTGGTGTGCGTAAACGGGACACTACAGTAGCAAGCTCCCATGCAGCTCAAGGTTGCATTCGTCGAGAGAAAGAGGTGCTTCTTCTGCTTACGTCCATGGGGGTTAGGCAACGGCCAAAGTACGTCGTGGTGGTATGCACAAAGCTATGACTACCCAAATACCACAAGCTTGGACCCGGCTTGGTAGTTTGTAAGGGGAAACAAATCGCAAGAGAGAAGGCGTCCTCTCTCTCTCTCTCTCTCTCTCTCTCTCTCTCGGGGACCTTACATCATACCTATAAGTCCATGTCTTGTTTTCTGTATATGTGGCCGCTCACATGTTTTGGACGGGGTGGAGGCACTAATGGACACAAAGCGAAGTGGTAGTTCGGGAGCAATAAACACAACAACAGCAGCAGCAAACTTCTAGTATCGTCTCAGCGCCTACTGGGAGCACTAGCCCCCCCAAAACGCCAGAAAAGATGCTGGTAGACCATGCGTAGCCCACAGATGATGGGTAGACATAGATGCCAATACGGCTCGGATCGAAATATGTGCATCGCTCCCGAGCCCCAAAGGCGGTACACTACACAGCAGCAGTATGATACACCGCTCAAGAGTTTCGGAACACTTGATTTGATTTAACGAGATTCAACGAAAAAATGTTGGAGGTGGATTGCAGAGGGTAACGGAAGATGAAAGGGGTGAAACTAATGCTGTGATATGCTGTCTACAGGCACGAAGGGCAGTGATGAGCGTGACGCAACCTCGCGGCTTGGCCCTGCTGTTTAACCTTCGAGCTTGACACCACACCCCCTGCAAGCAGGTTGCAAATGTATGCGTATTTCACTTCTTTTTTCCCGCCTCGCATCTCACACGCTCGCCGCTGCTGTTGTTGCCCGCCGAGATGTTTGCATGTACATGAACGCGAGCATCGTGTGCTCACCTTTACCCTTGGCTGCCCCGCAGTGGAGGCTGGCGTAGTCTCCGTGAGCTTTACTTGGTCGTTCGAGGCTGGCCGGGGCCTAGGAGTGGACGAGAGCCTTTGTGTTTGATCCGAGCCAGCAGCCTTCCTACTTGCCTCCACCTGGACGGATATGGAAGGAAAAGGAAACGACGCATAGTGGGATGATGGGAAAGGAGACGAAAATCAAGAGAAGCGAGCGTCGTTGTGGTTACGCAGAGGTTCAGAAGGAAATACGGGAGTAATAAGAGACGCGCGATACAGTCTGGAAGAGGCATTGAGGGGTAACGCACAACGCACGGCCAGGAATATGGTGGTGCGGATCCTTCCCGAATCGTATGATAGCACAGCAGTCTCTTTGTTGCCCCCAAGCACTCAACCTCGCACCGGTGGCATGTTGTTTTCCTTTCCGGACCTTGATGCCCGTTTCTCTCGCTCCTCTCGGAGCCGTCGCTCCCTTCGCTCAAAGAACTGCGCCTTCCTGTCCGGTGCAGCCTTTCTCTCTGCAGGGGTCACCTTCTTTTCCAATGCCGCCTTGCTCTCTTTCCATTGCTGCAGCTTGAGACGCCTATCCTCCTCTTTGCTAATGGTGGGCTTGGGTGTTACACCAATAACGGCAATGTCTGACATTGCACCGATGTGCAAATACTCCACAATGAAGGCCCTTGCGCTCTCTGTTAGTCGTGGCAATCGCTTCCCCTCTTCACGTCCAATAGCGAGCAGGTCGCGCCTTGCGGCGGTGTACACCAGGCTAGCAGCCCATGTCAGCAGACGAAAGAGAGACGAAGGGTGTGCACACAGCACGCGCGCACGCACACACAAAAATAATACCGAAATAAACTTCTAACGGCAACTCACCCAACTCAACAGCCTATCAAATCACGGGGCCCCATTCTCGCCACCTACCTCGACTCACTTATACTCCTGGTAGTTGGGCCCTCACTCCGTTCGCTTGTTTCGCCCAGGGACATCTCTCGCGACGACGCAGACGATCACAAGGAGGACAGTGAAGGAGACAGACGGCCAAGGCAATGGGGGACGAGAAACGGAAAACGTGCTTCGAGTTGGCCATCCAGAATGTGGTGAGCAAGAATGGGAAAACGTTGCGATGCAGAGACGCAAAAGCGTGTTTGTCACAGTTCCCGCACGTCTGATTTTGCTCCTTTCGGTAGCGTACGTGTCGGCTGAAATCACACAGCAGCAGCCGGCTCGATGCTGCGTGTGCATGCAAGAGAACCACCCTGTTCATATAGGATATGGCTAGAATCACACTTTGCAGCACACGTTGTAGATGGCACACAACTTTTCGAGTGGCAGATTGACGTACGGAACAGAGTATAGAAAACTCTCAACAACAAAACGCACGCACAGCTGCGGGGTACCCCCCCCCCTTTGCCGTCAAGAGGTCCGGCTGCCGGCAAGTGTACACAAGGGTGCGACCGCGTTAGCACGGACCCGCAATATCTTCGCTGTCGCCTTCACTCAGCGATGGCAAAATGCCATATAGGGCGTGCAGTGGGATAGTTGCGCATGCGCGGGGCCTCTCGTATGCAGGTATCCTGTACTTTTGTCACGAGCAGCAGCACAGAGAACCCCAGCTCCCAGCTTCCCATGTGGACGCTGCCTGTCATGGATGGTTGTGTGGGACATGCAAAAGCCTGTGTAGACTTGTCAGCGCGTGGAGTACACGAGTACATCTTGGGTATTTGGAAATATCTCTGTCTACATGTATGTAGTGGTTGATAGCAGTCCCCGTTGGTGTGGTACACTACAACCAGCATTTGGCTTCATCTGTTCCACGCCAACCTAGTCTTTGCCCAAAACCGGCGCATGTCCGCTGTGGCGCCTAGAGTACATACACTGTGTTTTTGATCTAACTGTCACCCAAATACTGAAGACAAAATACGCACACGAAAATGAGGCCCGCAGGAAGCTTCGGTCGTCTGTATGCAACGATTCTGCATGGCGACCGGCATAAGCCCGGGCTCGTTTGTGTGCAAAACATTCGGACGTGCATGCATAGTGTACGTAGTATCAGCACCAGTACAGCAGTAGGCACTCGATTTCGGTCCAGGTTCAGTTTCTTAACTCGTTGCCTCCGTCAAGCACAGGCTACCTTAATGAACGGAACTTCAATTTTTATGACTCGCGGGCGCCTGGTGCACCCCTGCCCCCCCCTAATGCGTTCGCCTCAGCAATGTGGAGCGGGGATGGGGCTCTTGTTCGGCGCCGTTCAGGAGTCCTTCAAGAACCCCCCGCAGCCTAGACCAACGGACAAGGTAGTGTTGAACCCTCCCAAGAGCGACGTGATGGCCAAGGCGATGTCTTCCATGGGGAGGCAGGCGTTCATGATGGCGGCCGTGGCTGCGGTCTACAGCGCTGGGGAGGTGAGCGGTTGTTTCTCAAGGGCCTTCTTACGGCCGGCCGTTGATCAGACTTGTGAGGGCTATATTAAGCGAGTGTGAGGGCGGAGAGACTGCTCGTAAGGCGCTGCACATAGTTTGTTTGTTTCTGTCGGTAGTGGGTCAAGTGTTGCGCGTTCTCGACGACATCGCAATTTCGTAATTTTGCGCCGGGTTGCGTGATAAATGGGATGCATGGGGATTCCGAGGGGACGCGTTCGACACGCACCACGGGTGCATGTGGTGCACCATTTCGTGTTCCGGTCCTACCACCGCTCTTGTCGATGCTCAAGCATCAAGTTACAAGTCGTGCACATCTCTCCCTTGTGCACCAACCTCTTCCCCCGGTGGTTGCCATCGGGGTTGGGTTTTCGTCGCTTGGCAACGACGTTGTAAAACAAGCCGCCCCCCCCCGGTGTTTGCCATCGGGGTTGGGTTCTTGTCGCTTGGCAACGACGTTGTAAAACAAGCCGCCCCCCCCGGTGTTTGCCATCTGGATTGGGTTTTCGTCGCTTGGCAACGACGTTGTAAAACAAGCCGCCCCCCCCGGTGTTTGCCATCGGGATTGGGTTTTCGTCGCTTGGCAAAGACGTTGTAAAACAAGCGAAATCACTTCGTGAACTCGGCAACCAGGTTACCATCTTCNGTGGAGAACCCTCACTCCGCGCAAGGGGGATGATCGCACCACGTTGTGTTAAAATGGTCAAGCACCGTCTAGGCAGCTACACACTGGCTGGAAGTTGGAAGTG
>CACKRE030000559.1:150015-167197 GCA_902602495.3 Ectocarpus sp. CCAP 1310/34 | reverse complement strand
TCGCAAACCGGCACCTCGATACACGCATCAAATTGACGGTTTTGAAGAGCGTAATCGTACCGCCGCTAGAGTACGCCGGAGAAGTACGGGAAGGAAACAAGAAGGTAGTGAAAGAACTCGAGGCGGTGCAGATAAAATCAGCGACATCGTAGGATGCTCCGAGCGCACAAGTAATGCAGCCGTCAGGGCAGAATTGGGGATCCAATCCCTACGGTCGGGAAGAGACGCGAGGAAGCTGACATGGCAGTATCGCATGTGCGGGATGGGAGAGGAGAGGTTGCCGAGAATTGTATGGGAGGCGAAGTGGGCAAACAAAAAGAGGGGTAGACAACCCACGGAATGGGTCAAGGTTGTAGAGGACGTATGGAAGGGGCTCGACATCGACGAAGATGAAACGCTGGAAACGGAGAGTCTACAGGGGTTCAAGGAGAAGATATCTGTTGCTTGCGCCGAGCGCAAAGAACAGAATCTAAGGAAATAAGCCAAGGATAAGGAGGGTCTAGAAGTGTGCCGAATGTTGAAAGAACNAAAAATAGATGGGACGTACAGGGAGATGTTTGAGGCATGGAATGGAGAGGAAAGGACGGTAGCTGTACTGGGGCATAGGAGGTGGGTTGAAAAGGCGGGAAGGGATATCGTTAGGATAGACAGACCAGGGAAGACATTTTTGAGGCACCTTTGGCAAAGTAGAAAGGAACGATTGGCCATCGGTGATCGGTCCTGTGGGAACAACGCGCCGTCCTCTAGAGGACGCATGGTCAATGGTCTAACCGCTAAGGCATCCAAAACATAAGAGTACTCCCCCCCTGCCGCCCATGGCGTACCCTTTGCCCCCATTGCGGCACACTTCATCGATGATACGCTATGCCTAGTATATTCGACACTCGGATGGGTGCCTTTTCCCACGTCGGCGCTAGAGAGAGTCTAACCGGCGAGAACTTGACAAGGAATATTAACACTAGATAGTACTCCGGCATTGTCAGCAGGGTTGTGGGCAATGTGTACGTCTTGTAATAACTTAATGGAGGAGACAGGTACGTACATCTTTGCCTTGAGCCCCACCACACAGAGTTCCAATTGGACACCAGTGTCAAGTACCTGTAGGGAAAATGGCATATAGCCAAGGCAAATCCGACGATGACCGAATGGGGGGGGGAAGGATGTAGAATCATGCGATTTTCTTAAACCTTGATCGGTAATCGTGGATCCTCATTTTCATTTTGCTTGGCATCGCGCGTCATGTGTGGGAAAGGTCGGCGCTGCTGTGTACCGATCCGCCCATATCGATCTTCATCGTGTCCGCCGTGCCGCCTATTAACGCGAAATCTGGCTGGGAATCATCGTCTGTCCTTTTACTTTTGCACACTACATTTTTTTGGGCAAGTTAGCATGTGCCCACGGGAGTCGACCCCGTGAAGTACGAACAGAAGAAGGTACTGGGTAGAGAGAAAGGAACGGTCTTCAATGTGAAGACAACAAAAACAACAACAACACTAATGGTTTGGTCGGGACTAAGGGTGATCGGCTCTCGGTCCCATTGCGCATAGATTGCATAAAATACCACACCTCCTGGATCGATTTTCCAAGCTCGATTACTCCGCGGCAAGATGCAGCATGCGTGGTGCCACAAACGGTGGCGTTGTGGAACCGCCTCGTCGAAACCATTCCGAAAACGCGTCCCATGGTGATTCATACTCTGGCATCCCGTTTTTGGTGGAATATCGAGCCGTGAAACTCGGTCCACGGGGGGTGCGCTCATGTAAATGCATGTTGTCGTCGCTGGACCGTGATCTCGCATCTCTACAACGTCGGGACGGAGCGATATGCTGGGTTTTCGCCGGCCCAGGTTACGTTTCACAAGGATAACCGTTGGACCAGGGGGGTGGTATCTTGAGCAATGAATGCGGTATAGTCCATTCGACTTTCGTCAAAAATGTACCCTTTCTGTGGGGAGCGGGCCTGCCATCGCGGGCATTGTCCGCTTCAGTTGCACGAGTACAGGAGTTAGAAGGTACACCGGCAAAGATCGGAACTGGTTTCACCATTCAAATGATAATACATCTGATCTGAACATCTACAGGATGCACAAGCTGGGCCAGGCGAAAAGCTCACTTTCGTTCGTTCGAGTCTCATTCTGTCGTTTCCACGGATTTGGGCTTGAATTTTTTTGGCTGCTCTCATGAGACCGTATGGGAAGCGCAGGTGCCAGAATTGTTCGAATCTGAGTTGATTAAGGTACTATTAANCAAATGATAATACATCTGATCTGAACATCTACAGGATGCACAAGCTGGGCCAGGCGAAAAGCTCACTTTCGTTCGTTCGAGTCTCATTCTGTCGTTTCCACGGATTTGGGCTTGAATTTTTTTGGCTGCTCTCATGAGACCGTATGGGAAGCGCAGGTGCCAGAATTGTTCGAATCTGAGTTGATTAAGGTACTATTAATAAACCATCAGTTGGCGGCGTAGGGGGGGATACTTCCGGTACTGAAATCAGCATAAAAAAGTTACACCGAATAAGCTGAAACTTGGTGTGCACTTACCTGGGAGCAGTGCGAAAAAAATGATGATTGTTACAAGCCTCAAATCATCTTCTACCGAGAGAAATGGCCTCTTACAGAATCTGACGCACAAGATAGCCAAGGAAATGTGAGGTTATCGCAATTACATCACGACTTTTACGAGTTGGAATCTCAAGTTTTGACATGTGGTCGGTATTAGTACAACCAAGACCTTGCCTGGAAGCACCTTTTTCTTTTCTTTTAAGCCCCCTACAAAAAAAAAAGGATTACCATTTGTCCTATAGAAGGGCTACCTCGTGAAAAAAAAAGAAAAAAAAAGGGTGCTTCCAGTCAAGGTCTTGGTTGTACTAATACCGACCACATGTCCAAATTTCAGGTTCTATTTCGTAGAAATCGTGGTGTAACTGGTCATCAACCTTTTTGCATGCAACTTGACTGGCCCAGCTTGTATGTTTTTTGTTTTGTTTTTCTCCCATCGTTGGACTCTGTCGTCTGCCCCTCTGGCCCTTATCCTCCACTTCTACCAGCTAGACGACCCAACCGGGGTCACATAGGAGGGGGGGGTTGGACCCCCTCTGCGGTTCTTGCCTTAGATATGTTTTTCGCGAGAAGGGTGCAGCAATCCCTTCCCTCGCGACTTACGAAGTCGATCAGGTTTACTAACAACGAGCTATGTAGACGCCAAGGATCCGGAGGTGTGGTACACCAAGGTCGAGGACGGGGCGGCATGGTTCATGAGGAAATGGCACAGGCAGGAGGCGGACGCGTCCGTGAAGCGCCAGCGCGCGAGGGAAGCAGAAGCAGAGAGTACGGCCATCTCAGGACCGAAGAGAAAGAGAGCCGAGGGCGGCCGAGGCAGCACTTGTGGCGAACTATGTACCCGGCTGATGTTGTTGCGCCCTGTTTCCCTCCCTGCTGTATGCTATACTCCGTTATGTATGTCCTTTGTATTGCCTTCGGCCTCTGTGCTGTGTTTCATTTTTTCATGACCTCCCTGCCTACTCTGCTGTGTTGGGTACCTTGATCTCGCTTTGCTGCTGCCTTTGCTTTTGTACGTCTGGCTGTCTGCCCATCTGCCGCCTCTTTGTCCTGTTTGCTCCGTGACTCTCATGCCCTGGTGCGTAGTGCCTGGTGCTGGTACGTTACCCTTTGACTTTTTCTTTAGGCGGGTGTGGGAAGCGTCCTCCTTTATTTTGTTTTTGTTTTATTTTGATCGGTTTCCGAGGGCTCTTTCTCGAACGGTCGGTGCGATACCTGTTCTTTCTTTCTATCATTTTTTTTTCTTTTTCCGAGTGGTTTGTACCCTATCATTGTTTTTTTTCCAGCGGCGTCGTACGTGCCGAGTTTTGAGACCACGGGCTCCCCATTTTTTGAGGACTATAGAACTAATGCCAGAAACAATATCAACAAACAACTATACAACCATGAAGACATGAACATTCCGTGAGAGAGTGAGGAGGTGTTGGTGTAAATAGAATGTGCGGAGAAATGGGAAAATGTTTATTTGTACATACTGCTGTTGCGAAGGAGAAGACACGTGGGCTCCTCTTCGTGTCAAGCGCAATCTTCGCCGCTAGTTATGCCTGGGAAACGCCTGATGGAGAGCCGTGGAGACGCTCCGCCGCGCTGTATCCCAAATAACGACCTGAATTTATGGATATAGGCATAACAAGTGCCTGTGCGCAAGTTATTTATTTAGCTGCCATTGCCTACTAATAGATCTCTCGTTAGAGCTCCATGGGTGGTCACCCATGCAGGATACACCACAAAACATTAAGCAACTCATCTCGCTGGAACCATGGCAAAGTCACGCCCATACTGCCCTCGTTCATCGCATCCGCAGCACGCGGTGATGACTTTGACGTGCTGATCGATTGTGGGCGCGGAAAAAGAGCAAAAAAGGAAAATACCTTCGGTGTCGTCCATATGCTGCGATTCCCAGCTGCACCCCGAGCATTCTGCTGGCTGCTGCTGCTACTAGCCGAGGCTCTCGTCCTGCGCCTCCCCGCGGATCTAGGCGGCCTTCGCGAGGCTACGTTGCGGTGCATCGTCCACTGCTGCTGCTGCTGCTGCTGCTGCTGTGCCCGGTTCGCGGCCGGCAGGTTGATTCTGTTCCCAGATAGGAATTGGGATGGGCCGGGGTATCAAAACATCTGCAGTTCGCAGGGTCCCTCGATCCCTGCTGCCTGCTGCCTGCTGCCCAGTGCCTGCGCGCCGCGTCCAGAAGCATCATCTCCGCAGTCCCGGGCCACCGCGAGAGGGGAGACGGCGCTGGAGTATGGATCAATCCAAGCTTGCCGTGCTAGGAACTGTTGGCCTGGTGGCTACGGCAGCCATATGCTGCGCGATCGTCTTCTCTGGGTAAGAAGAAGGGTAGCTCCACCTCTGTTTTTGTGTTTCATCTCGTCCATTGCCCTGCGTAACAGCATCCGATGTTGACACGAACCCCGCGTACCCACCCGCCCGCTGGCGTCTAGACTATACATATCCCGTTGTGATGCGGTGTCAGCTCTAAGCCTACACCTATTTCGCGTTCGAATCGCTCGTTAGGCAGATATTATAGTCTCGTGAGTCACACCCATCGTCCACAAGTGGTTGATAGGTACAGCAGCAGTACATGGGAGAAAAAGAGGCAAACATCCCCGGCTGTACGGTAGCGAGCTTACCGGGCGGGCGCCTTGTGCCCTCTCCTTCGAAGATGGTCGTGCGTGCCTCAACTCTCACCGTAGTGCGTTTGGAAGCCCTCCTACCAATAACCCCCTTTGTACATATATGCGGAAGATAGATCGCGGCTCTGCTTGTGACCCCGGCTGGCGTCTGTGGGAGCCGCGATGGGTACAGTAGTAGTCAATCCCCTCACACACTCGGGAAACGATGTCGCAGCTGCTGCATGTCTATGTGGACCCCAGGCAGCTCTGGGGTGTTATGCCTGTGGTGATCCACTGGTTTCGTAGCAAATGAAGGGACGATCGCGCATGCTCACATGCAGCAAGCGCAACAACATTGGGCCAAACGTAAACGATAATGGAAGGGCGTGCGGTCGATTTTTTTGTGAAGATGGGTTGCTCCACCGATCAGGGTGCTACCGAAACATCGAAACACGACCGGACACGTGCATGGAAAGACAGCTCTCTCTCGATGATATGTGTTTCTAGATCTTTTCCAATGCCACCGTTTTCGATATTGGCAGCCTCTTGGTTGTTGAAAAGTCGAGCTAGAATCATCGATCAATGGCTCCAAGTGTGCCTTGGCCCAGACTCTCGACGGGTCCGTATTCAGGTAGCCTTTTGATTACGATCTGCGGTATACTTTGCGAGTTCAAGGCGGTCACAGCAGTGATTGAAAAGAAGGCGATGCAGGCCATAACGACTCGGTACCGAGGGCATTGCAACGCGAAATAAGTAATGCCAACACTACACTTGCTGTGACGCTGCGTGGTCTTTCGCCTGCCCAGGGCGATGACCGTTCGAAACCGTGTCCGCGACTGCTGTCTGTGCCAAGTCAGCCAACCCCCATAGGGGGGGCCGCGGATTGGAACGACCGATGTTCGCAACGGTTTCATAGTTTGTCACGGCGAAAGACTGGCATAAATTCGTCGGTGAGCCGCTTGGCGCAGTCGACGCACTCTGTTGACCAACCGAGGTTTTGTCATGCTTCCATCTTTTGGTAGCATACCACCGAGAGGTAGTGCATAGGGGGTCTCTGATAAGTTTTGTTGAAAGTGTCAAATGCCCTGTGTAGTGCCAGTGTTATTGGCGGGCACACGCGGAATTTCCAGGTCGTTGTCGGTACTTTGAACAGTGCCAGTCTGGCGTAATGCCGGTGAATAATCTGGGCACATATGTACAGTACCGGCACTAAACAGGGACGCCCACTGTGGTACATTTTAACGCCATTCCTCGCAAGAATATCGATGTCTACAACGGGGGGGAACATGTTGCGGTGAGGCTGCCCCTGCATTTTTTCTCGTTATAGGTCGATGCTTATGTAACTCTGTTGTCAGCTGTGCGCGTGGGGCTGGGCACGCTGTTGTAACTTTGATGTGGATTGATCGCATTGGCGCGTTTGGATTTGGTGTATGTTTGTTGTATGTTTAGCGAAACGTTTGTTTGCTGTTGCGTGTCGCGGTTTTCAGTTCTGCCTTCTCTGTGCGTTTGTGCGTCATAGCTCCTACTGGTGCTGTGCGCGGCTTTGCACGACGAGTATCGACCGCGCCAACCGGCTGACCAATGAAAGTGCGTTAGGTTTTTCATCTTTGGCGGAGCAACAAACGCGAACAGGCTCTGCGTGTCACTCCGAGGGCAAACAGGGCGAACCTGGTGAAACCACACACGCACGCACAAGTGTAAAGCCGCTTGACATATGCTGGGCGACGATTTTTTTGGTTTGCCGGTGTGGGCACATCCCTTCGACTGCTTTCCAGTGCCACGAGTGCATAACGCTGTAGAGAGAATGCGAACCATGGAAAACATGGGATTCGCTTCGCGGCAGTATCACGAAAGCGTCGAGTTATGCACACAGCACAAGCAGCACGACGCAATTAACCTTAAGAATGCTCCTGAACAACAGCAGCAGGTAAAACGCATACTGAATTTCGGCAGTAATGGAGCTTTGGAGATCGGTCCAGGGTGGGTGATATCTTCTGCAACTTGCGTTATTGTGGTATCATCAACACAACAATATCACACTAATAAAACGTGTCCAACACAGCAGTAAGGTAGCGGTAGCAACCCCTCCATGCCACACAAGTTCCCATCACCTTCTCCAACAATATACCACCAACCCTTGCAACTACCCCCCGTCTGCCGCAGGCGTTTCAGCTTCGCCGGATCATCCACTGGGAAACCCTTCGCTAGTTCTCCTGGCACCACCGCCGACACGCAAGGGGTGGCCGCCTCCAACAAAATCATCGACGACGAGGATGACAGGGACAAGCTTGCGGGTGGGGTTTCCACCGAAAAGGGGACGGGAGAAGGCGACAGCGGGGACGGGTATGTTTCGCGGGCAGCCCCTGGTTCTGGCGGTGCCTCTGTGCCGCCGCCGGCGGCGGCTGCGCGGGGGGTTGCTGTGGGCCAAGGGAAGGCTGAGGAGGGGGAAGCACTTATTGTGGTGAGTGTTCGATGTCAGGGGGAGGATTGACCGCGGGGCGTGTTGAGGGGCAGCAGAAAGGCACAACGCAGGGTTTGTGTGTGTCGGTTCTAAGCCAGCTAGGACAGCCGACAACAACAAACGAGAAAGACGGGCATTTTTTATAGAAGACACAACGCATGAAAAACGCGGGGGAATAACCACGGCAGACGTGTGCTCAGCAGCAATATTTGCAGTAGCAGCAGCAGCAGCAGCTGGTTGTGCAACATTCACGCGACGTTAGAAGTGTGCCTCTCGCTACTGCTGCGTGTCGGACATAAGGAAGACGATTATTTGAAGAAGGTAAAGGGGGCATCGGGTGGTTGGTGTTGGCCAGAGAAACTGGGTCCACCAAGTTCGATTTTGCGACTTGTTCTTGGCAGATACAACATACATGTATGTCCTCGTTTTCCTTGGGATTAGAGTGACTCAAAGGGATGGGGGGGGGTGTAGTGGCGCCCTCGGGTTGAGGTTTACCTCGTTTTTTTCCCTCTTTCCCGCAGGTACCTTCTTCCATGTCCTCTCCAAAACGAAAAATTGAGCACAAGCATAGTAATCTCAAACATTGCATGTTGTCATTGACCGGTAGTTACACGTGCAAGCACCTTCTGTGTGACTTGCCATGGATTGGAGGTAGCTCCTACCCGCCAGAAATGCTGTGTGTGAGCGCTGACACAAAATACTACTACTACTGTAGTAGGATATAGTATGGCGTCATGTTTTCTTTGCGCTTCTCCCTGCCCGCGCCGCCGAAACATTTGAGCGATTTAAACGGGCCAACTAGTGTTTTCCTTGCGCTCCCCCCTGCCTGTGCGGCCGAAACATTTCAGCGGTTTAACCGGGCCAAGGGCCAACTCATATTTTCCTTGCGCTCCCCCCTGCCTGCGCCGCCGAACCATGTCAGCGATTTAACCGGGCCAACTCTAAGGCGAAGAAGCTCTTCACCGGCCAGCGGTACGCTCTTGCCGCCGAGCAGTACGGCATCGCTCTCGAGCTCTGCGACGAGCTGCCCAACCACGAAAACAAGCGCACGGCCCTCCTCAACAACAGGTACGTCTGGAGCGGTAACCTCGTGCGTCTCGAGCGGTAACCTCGCGCTGGATAAATATACCGATATACGTGCATTTCGCGCGCTTCATGTCCGGGCGGGGCGTTCGGGTCCATTTTCATTTTCGTTTGTTCCGTCTTTTGGGTAAGTTGGCCTGTGGCCACGGGAATCGATCCCGTCAAGTGTGAAAACTAGTACGGACAGAAGAAGGTACTGGGCAGAGAGAACGGAACGGTCTTTTACTGTGAAGACACCACCATCAAAATGTTCGTGCCCTCGTGAAACCCCAGGTTGTAACCTGCAGTCTTTGTTGTTCTAGTCTTGGCTGAGTTGGGCCAGCCGTGTTTTCAGATGTTGTCCTTGTCGAGGGTCGTGCCACCACTGCTGCTGTGGGGATTTGCTTTCAGCAGTTGGGTTGGACCAGCCGCGTTTTCGGGATTTTTTTCTTTTAGTAGTTGGGTTGGACCAGCCGTGGTCGCGACCACGGGGTGATGTTTCTTACCGACTGGGCTAGAACGGAAGCTACGGGAGGCATTGGTCGGGCAACAGAGCCCGACACTTGGGATCAAAGATGTCAGGAGGTTTGTTTATTTTTTTGTCGTATGTTTCAAGTATTTTTTTCATTTTCGAGGAGGACGTTCACCAGAAAGGAAGACAAGATAGGACAGCAACAGCAGCAGCAACAAAAACACAAATGTCAACGACGACTCCGCCCCTCAAACACTCGCCAGGGGGGCTGCCTACGAGAAGGACGGTCAGTACGCCCTTGCCCTGGCGGACTGCTCGATGTGCCTCTCCCGGGAGGTCGGGCACAAGTTCGCCCGCGTCCGCAAGTCCCGCGTGCTGGAGGCGATGGGCAAGTACGAGGAGGCCCTGAGCGAGGTCTGCGCGCACCTGCTGCTGGAGAGGGATCGCGTCCAGGCAAAGGTTTGGCCTTACTTCAGACGAATATGTCTGGGCTTCGTCTGAGTTTACGAAGAAGAATATAAGCTCGTGTTTCTTGAGGGATCGCGTCCACGCAACGGTTGGTCTTTAGTTGATACTACTTAGTTTACAAATTGAAATGCAAGGTTGTGTTTTCTGAGGGATCTCGCCCAGGCAAAGATCCGACTTTATTCAGAATATGACGTATTGATCCGTGTTTCATCGTAATGTAATGGTACAACCAATCCGTGGTTTGTCGGGTGGAAGGTGCTTGTTCGGTTTTGCGTAATGGATGTACACTATTGTAACAGTGGCGCGCGGAGCTTTTGTTGCCCTCGCCGTGTGAACTGGTTTGTATCTGGGGGAAGTAATGGTAGGGGAATGGCCGCGACGTGTGTGCTTGAGGATGGTCGCAACGCGAACCACAGCGGGCCTCGTCTGGTAGTTCTCTTGGGTTTAGCGTGCTTTCGCTACCTGGTGTTTGTCTGCCTGGATGCCGCGGACCCCTCCTTTGTCTGCTTCGAAGGCGTGCGCTTGATCGGACGACTCGTCTCTTCTGTTCGCCTTCGTCTGTGGTTTGTCTCGCGCCTTTTGGGCTTTTCGTTCGTGGTCTCCAGGTTGGATGGCAGTTTTTGTACCGTTCCCTCCCCTCACCCCGCCGCTCCACTCGCCCCCCCCTTCCTCCTATTAGTCCAACTTCTGACCCCCTAACTGCCGTAACTGCTCAGGCGGCGTTGAACCCATCGGAACCGCTGACGCCTCCCGCACCTCCAGCAAACCTCGAAGGTCTTCTGCAAAAGGTAGCTATAATATGACGTCACCTCTGAGTGTTTTTTTGTTACGGACATGGCGTTTCTGGATAGCAGTTTGGTCACCTTTCGTGCTAGACGCCGTTGTGCTGGGACCGATGCGCCTTGCCCTTGCTGGGACCGTGCCGGCTAGTTTTGCGTGATGTTGTCGTCTAGGCCGCCTGGTATGCACGTGCGCGCCATGTGTTGTCGTTCGCGTGAAACCAACGAGTGCCTTGCGTGCTGACGCTGGCGTGTCGAGAACCACGAGTATTCGTGGAGGCACCCGTACGGCTAAATACCCGGGGCATTGCACTCTCGTGCAGTCAGAACCAGCAGTGGGAATAAGACAAAACGTTTGTGCCCACCGGCGTCAAGTTGAGCGTGATACGTTTGCGACGTTTGTGTCAACTGGGGGGGTTGGCGAGTGTAGGGCATGTGCAATCTCTTGGCGCAGATGGAAAAATCGAGTTGTTCAACGCAGTCGAGTTGCTGGTTGCACTGAGTAAGAGTGGGTACCTGCTGTAAGGGCGGGAAAAAATGGGCCGCCAGCACAGTCCCGCACTATAGAGGGCCCCAACAATGATAATTGCAGAATGTCGGCATGAACAAATATCTGCTGACACACGCGCCAGCGCCAACACACGGAGGGCAGACGACAATACATGATTGGCTACATCTGAGAACTGTTTCATACACGCACATCCCCGCTTACATTACAATCACATCCGCACGCCGCCGCCAACACTACAATGACGCACGCGAAAGGTGGCCTCGAAACGAGCAGATGCCATCCTGCTAGAGAGGGAACAGGCAGCCGAGAGGGAGAAAGAGGCGGCGGCGGCAGGCGGTACCGGGGCGGGGACCGAAAAGCTCAAGCCCCTGGTGAAGCAGGTCGTGATGGAGCTCCTCCGGAGCTTCGGGTCTTTCGCCCAGCTCGAGGTACGATGATGTGGTCGCTTTGCGAAAGTTGCGGGGGGGCTATGCCGAAGCAAAGGTGGTGAGCCGCGGCGCGGTAGAGTGTCGGGTGGTATCGAAGAACCTGTAAGGGCTCGCACACGCAGGACGGATGTGTTGGAAAGCCGCGGGAATCAACTCTATTATTTGGGTGCAGCAGCGGCATCGTCAGAGGCCGGAAGAGAAGAGGAGGGAAGGCTGACTCTCAAGACCTTTGACATGATTGACGAGTGACACACGCGGGTTGACTGAGCAAACTCCATCGATATAACGTGGTCAGCGAGTGACACGCAGCGTATACCCCAGGGTCCCCGGAACATGACCATCGGGTTCCGATTATGCAACCTAAACACCCACCTGCACTTGAAATTTCCAAGGGTTTTTGTCGTTCATGACGAGCGTTGACTATCACGGTTGGGCTCTTTCCAAGGAGGCAAGCTTAACCGTATTCGGCCTCCTCAAGATATTGGCCTGGCGAACCGCTGGTTTAGTAAAAGGGTTTTGTGCGATGTCGATCGGCTGGCACGAAGAAGGCGAAACTAGTTAATGCTTTGATCCAAGAAGGTTGAGACTAGACGAACTGGTTCGAAAGACCGTTGTGGCCTCCCGAACAGAGGAGTTGGAGGGTTTCTAATCCCTGAGAAAAGGGCAAACGGGTGATTCATGAAGCCATGATTGCCGTGTACGAAAGTTGACGACTACTATGCTTTCATTTCGAATCAATAAAATACAGGGATATTGTGTTTGTCATGGGCATCTATTTCGATCGCGAATTGCAAGGATTGGGTACCCATCAATACAGTACGCCGCGCGTTCCAATTGATGCACGGTTATGTGTGCCATTGTTTTTGCTGTTGCTGTTGCTGATGCTGATGCTGCTGTCGTCATTGACGTTGTGTTTTTTTTCATTTTATTATTTCAGCGACGGTACAAGGGCATGCAAGAGACGGCGATCACTCGGGAGTTGGAGGACGTCGAGAAGGCCGGCAAGGAAGGGGATGGGTCCGTCTCTGCCACTTCAACTAGTGCCTCGAGGGTGTCCTCCCTTCTTGACCGCGGCCTGCTCCGTATGGTCAAGCGCAACTACGACGGCTCAAGAGAGGTGTGTACGGCACGGGTCCCGCAATAGTGCCGGTTGAGTAACGCCACGGTTTCAGTGCCAGTTTCACGGACCGAATATGGTTGGTGGCACTACTACTGCAGATTCAACACCCCGAACCGGCTTTCAACGCTCGATTACGTACGTCACGATGCACGGGGGTGTTGTAGACGCCCCCCCCCCCTACAAGTCGCTCAACAATAGAAAACGATGCGTGTTCGAGAAGCTATCGACGAGACTGCTCCAACTCCGCCATCTTAATACACTGCCACCTCTTTCTGCTGTGAAGCAATCGAGCTTTGAACGTCGGTCCAGGGAGGTATGATATCTTGCGTCACTTATACTGTTTTCAAGTTGTCTAATTCTCGGAGTAGCGTCGGGTGCCGGTATAGTGCCGGTGAGTCTGGCGGGCACATACCGGCGCTTTCGAGGGACCCCCCCAATGTGTGTACCGACGCCGTCTCGCGCCACGTTTTTTCCCATATATACACAATGCATATATACTAGAAGTATATATTCTTCTCGGCATTGTCCCGCCAGCTGGCCGGTCGTGCGCAGTTTTTTCGCATGCCCCCTTCTGTAGAGTTGTGTCCATGTTTTTAAGGGTTGTGTATCGGCGCAGCCGAACGATATAATATGTATCGGAGATCGGCGCAGCCGATATAACGATATTTTTTCGATATATCGGCGAGCGAAGCGAGCCGTGGTTAGGGGGCTCGCTTCGCGAGCCCCCCCTCGGCCCCCCGGCTGGTGAGGGGCCCCGCTGGAGGCGCCCCGCCGGAGGCGTTTTTTTACGCGATTTGGCTTCACTAGAGCATATTTTTTGGGTGATTTTTTTTTTTCACTTCGACCATGCCATTTTTTGGTGGGTGATATCCTGAAAACTACTGAAAAACGCTAAAACTTGGAAACCATCGACAATAAATGACAGATGATTAGTCAGTTCTCTTTCGAAGCTTTGGTTGGGTGGTACAACACGACCACGTTTTAACGTCTTCACGAAGCTGCTTCCAAAACACGTTCCCACCTCCTCCCTCGTCCTCCCTCTCTCTCTGAATCTTGTCATGTTTCTACAACACAGCCTAAGTTCTTCTCAACCCAAGCCCAAAGCCCACCACCCGCCCGGCCAGCAACAATTTCAGACGCAGACATCCGGTCGGCCGTACTACCGTACTTCGAAAATGCGAGATCTAGATCTAGATAACTTCTCGACGTTGCGGTGGGTAACAACCAACCGTCCACACGTGACCTGCTCCACACACACAAAAAAAGCGGAAAATCCACGACAATCACGACGACGTGCTGGTTAGAGCATCGAAACAGCAATCTTCTTTTCGCGAGTAGCACTCTTCTTCCAATCTTCTACTACACCCCACACGTTGCGCAAGTACACGAGGAGCTCGACGTTTTCGTCTAAAAGGCGACTCCGCGTGGGCGTCACAAACGTGTAACTGTTGTAACATATGCCCCCTTTTTGATTCACGGAGCCCCCTCAAATATATCGCCCAACATATCGGGGCTGACAATAGATATTCGATACGATATATATCGTCCGATTATATCAAACATATCGGCTCCGATACACAACCCTAATGTTTTTGCTTTCGTGCCATGCGTGTGGTATCGTTTGGTGTGGTGTTGCCATGAGAATTGTTTTGTTGTGTGACGGTCCAACAATCTTTGAGGTTTGTCACATTTCTCAACAACTTTGCTGCCCCCCATCCCCCCGTGCGTTACGTTTCTTGCTGGAAACCCAGGACATTTTCGAGGCGGCAGAGCTTCTGTCCACCCTCACCGAAGCCGATACATCTGAAGCAGGTGAGAAAGCTGTGTGATACCCTGGCACAAACATTACGAAAGGCACGAGATCATTTTGGGGAAAAGACAACCCTGTGTCGACTTCTACAAGTATTGCCTCGAGGAACGGTTCAAACCTAGACGATCGTCTCGCCCCCCGACACAAGGCGTTGATGGCTGTTGGCCCCGCTAGCCCAAGGGAAAATGCAATCAGTATGCGGCTGGGTGGGTTGTACTTTTTTCTCACGATCTCCTCAGTATCTCACCAGACTTAATTTTTTTTTTTTATAAGTAAACATGATCTCAGGGAGACTCTACCCGCTCGAGATATAACCACCGTCGAAAGGGATATGCCGAAATCTCCGCAGCGAGTGGAAGGAAGCCAGCTGGAATCTTTGTTTTCATTATTTGATGAAGCATTTCTTGTTTGCCGCATGTGGTATGGACATCTGCTATCCACCCGATGTCCACCACTCCCCACCCATCGCCCAAGCAGGAGCTGAGGAGGTTCCGTCTGATGTTAAGGCGTCTGTCTGGGAGTGGCAGGGCACGTTCCTTCAGCTGTCGGGAAAGCTGGACGAGGCCATGGAGGCGTACAGGCGCTGCGGGGAGGGGATGGAGGAGGAGGGGGAAGAGTACCCCGCCGATGTGCTCATCAAGATGGCCTGGGTCTGCATGGACAAGGAGGACATGGATGCGGTCAGTCGTTGTTTTCGGTAGTGTTCTTTTTGTTGGTGTGTTTGTCCTTGTTCTCACAGCCTTTGTTTACTGGGCGTGCGTGCTGCACGGGACAGTCGCATTTACGTTTTGGCAGGTGAACAGTTGAGGTTACGTACTACGTTACGTCGAGGTCTTAAGCACCCTTAGAGTTGCACTCTAATGCGTGCGATGCCCGTTTGACAGCCCCGTAGTGTTTCAGGCACTACGGTCTCGGGGCTAAAATACGAGGCCATTGAGCTGCGGCGCTGTCTGGTCTCACCCACGGCTAAGGCATGCAAAACGTGAGTACACCCCCTCCTGCTGTCCTGCATCGTTTGTCGTGTGTCCTGGGCATGCATAGGCCAAGGACTTGTTCGCGAGAGCCGGCGAGGCCCACCCAGAATACGGCAGCTCCTTCGCTCACAGGGCAAGGGTGAGTGGACTGAAAGCGTGTTGGGTATGGAGTGAAGAGGAGACGAATACTGGAGACTGGGAAAGCATTGGGGGGAGAGGATCAAGAACCAGAGCACCATGGAGCAACGGCAAGGGTGTGGGAAAAAGGGAAGGAGGCATCGGTTGGGTATGGAATGAAGGGGAGACGCATACTGGGGAAAGTGTCGGAGGGAGAGGGTCAAGAAGCACAGGAAAGTGGAGAGAACGGAACGTGTCGGGGGAAGGGGAATGAGATGCCGGGGAAGTTGGAGATACAGTGTGACGGGGGGGTTGTACACAGGGTAAGAGATAGTGCAACATCGGAAGGTGCTTAAGTTTATTGGGGGTAGTTGGCCGTAGCTAGCGTGGGCGGAACGTTGTCCGGGTTTCAGCCAACAAGGAGGGGGGGGCGTAAGGGGATACCCCTTTCAGGCATTGAATAAGCCTTTTTGTGCCTCAGGGCCCGATCGTCGCGCGGTAGTGCTCGTCCTTGTTCCTTTTTTTTCTTTTTTTCTTTTTTCGTGTTGCTGTGAACAGGTTTGGTGACGGAGGTAGGCTGTGTGTCATGTAAAGACTGTTCGTGTTATGTGTTGCGTGAGGCACGTTGGTGCAGCAGCCTCGCACCCTCTCACAGCGGAACTATTTGCTGTTGATGCCCATGCGACGTTAGCAATTGGGAATACACCGCAATTGTGCGCGATGATATCAAAGCAACAAAAAAACACCCGCCAGTTAACGCAACGACAACAAATATCAACAGCAGTAGCAACAACACCAACAGCATCTGTCGCTGTGCTACGTGCCTCGCTGCCCCAGCTGGACGCCGAAAAGGAAGGAGCGGAGGAAGTCCGGTCCTTCCTGCGCAAGGCGATCGAGCTCAACAGCGAGGACGCCTTTGCGTGGGAGCAGCTTTGCAGGATCTACGTACAGGTGCGTCGCCACGGATGGTACAGTAGTGATAAACGGAACGGTGGCCCTATTGGAACGGCATTTCCGCGTAAGAACTTTGGCGGGACGGGCTCACGGTCTAAGGTATCTGGACGATGTGGGACGGTTATCTTGGAAGGACTCTTTCGCGGAAGTTCGGCGGGACGGGCTAATATTCCATGGTATATCCGGGACGGCACGGCTTTGTGCTAGAGCTGGCGGCAACGCGAAGCACCCCACTTGACCGTAGAAGGGTTGACGGGACGGCTTCTCGTCCCACGGTACAGAAAACGCGTTCAAGTGGGTGCATACTGGGAGGCGCTTTTACACCCCGTCCCCCGTTGATTGGTTTGCCGTTCTTTGACAGCCACGCATCGTGTGCTCGATACATTCAGTTGGCGCGACCTCTGAAGAATGCGCTGATTTTTGGTCCATAATCTTGCGCGCGTTGCTTCCTTTGCCAAGAACCAATTGCGACTATCCCCACCCCCCCATGTTCCCCCCTNGACGTTGTCAAACAAGCCAATTCACTTCGTGAACTCGGCAACCAGGTTACCGGTTTTTTTTTGGCGGTAACCATAATGGTGGTCGAGTAGATCATGTTGTGCGGGGTCGAGAACCCTCACTTCGCGCAGTGGGGATGATCGCACCACCTTGTGTTAAAATGGTCAAGCATCCTTGAGGCAGTTACTGTCATCCGTACGCAAGGAAGTAAGCACAAGATGCCGAACATCCTTAGCAGGATGCAGCGCACCCAGCATGCGACTCGCCGAATACCTCATGGTGCTTGACGCTTGGTGATGTGGTAAGCCTGGTCCGGTGAGAACCCGGCGTGCTCCGTCCCGGCTTTGTAGGGATGCGAG